>BSBK01004688.1:1032500-1210000 GCA_027943335.1 Chamaecyparis obtusa | reverse complement strand
TTGGTCTGGTTACTTATTATCGTTCATTTCCTTGGGTCTTGTTGTTGTCAGTTGCTTCGTCATTCTTTTAATTTTAAGTTTTAACTCTTGGAAACATCTACTATTTGATCCCAATCGATCCTTGTGGTCGTGAATGATCAGGGTTTGCATTGTTATCTAATTCATGTCAAGTTCCATTGAAACATTCTTTTTGCTGTAGAGCTTCAAAGACATTTTTTTTCTTTAATGGCTTTGATTTTTGTTTATCTTCCTTGTTGACCTGACTTTGCCTGTTTGAAATCTTCTTTTTTGGCCTTTTCAGTTTTCTTCTTCTTTGTTCCCTAAGTTAGACTTGTGAATCTTCGATTGCTTTTGAGGCCTAAGAACATTCATTAAGAAGCTGATTATATTCATAATATAACCTATAAAGAAATGGAATGCACTTGCAATCAATTTATTTAGCCATTCCATGACACCAATGTGGGGTGTGATGTTCTCTGGGAGAAGCTTTTCCAGATCTGCTCCCACACATATCTTGGCATAGTTAAGAAGGCTATGAGTAACAATCAGCATGGGTTGTGATACAAGTTTAATAAGATCTCCAACCTTATTGAACACTTCAATCTACAACTTATCCAGTAAGGCATATAGCTTGATATGAACATGGCTCTATTCAGCATCTCTTTTACAGGTTTGAAGCCAAGGTGTAATGTTCCGTTTTAAGTTCTTCTTCTTTTTCCTTGAGCATAATAAATTTAACTCACAGTAAAACGATTTTTCTGATTTTATTACTTGCTTAAGAGTTGCTGTTAAATTTGATTTTTATTGTTTTGGACATACAGAAATCAGGTTAGATTTATGTCAAATATTTTCTCTTAAAGAAATACTTAATTGCTTGAAGTCTGCAGCAGTTTAACACACTGAAATGCCTTAAGAAAAATAAAAGGTTTTTTGTCTTTTAATTTTCAGGCCCAGAGGGGTTTTGTCCTTGGGCTGTAAGAACACAATCTCTGCTCCACAGAAGAAAAAGCAAATTAATGAAGATTTCTTTAATGCTCCCTTCCTTCCTCCTTGCTGGACTTCTTTTATGTCCTTCTCTTCCAAAGGACACCGCCCTTAATTTGTCTTTACCACCAAATCAATTTTAAGTTAACTTTTTTGTCTCCTAAAAACTGGTGCTGCCTATGATTTGGTTTAAGCTATTTTTTCCTTCATAAAACACCTTAATGAATGGCAGTTATCTGTAGGAAATAAAAAACACAGTGCATTTCAGGGAATAGGCTGCCCCCCTTATTAAAAATTAAGGAGGGGGGCATTACACAAGGGTCAACTTCATGAAGAGTCATGCATTTGGAAAACCATGGGATAGATCCTTTCTCCATCTACTTCATTTGCTAAAAAACTAGGTGAAAGTAAGTAGCTTTGAAGACATATCTAGACTTCTTGTCTCATTGGGTTTTCCACTCCTTTGTCCACAAATATAGATCACTGAGGGATGATTGAATCAAGACGAATCTATATATCATCCCTTTGTAGCTAAGGTTGATACATTGCATAACAAATATCCTTATTCTAGATCCAAGATTGATCTCTCTTCTAATGCTTTTAAACACATTTCGATCCTTTGATCTCATCAGCCCTTTGTTTTCTGCCACTTCAATCACTGCTGCTATACCCTTGTCTGAAGGCAAAGGATTTTCTCTAGTAAAGGTTTGATGGAAAGAAGAGCATCATGGGGGACAAGCGTCTCCTGCAGCCACTTCACATCACGAGTCTCAGGCACAGATGACAGACCTAGATACAAAGATTTCTGAAAAAGATTCTAGATACCCTGACAGTATATTCCCTAAATCTTAGCAGAGTTCTCTACCTTGCGTTCCAAATCTGATATAGAAGGAATTGTTAACTGTTTTGAATATTTTGAGCCCTGACATTTATTCTGACCAATTTTAATGGAGTTTCAGCTTTGAAATTTACAATGATTAAATCTACATTTTAAGCTTTACGTTTGTTCTGAGTGAATTTATGCATTTTTAGCTTCTATTTTATTTATACTAAACTCATGCATATGAAGCCATGACATTTATTTTGTCTAGTGTTGTACATTTAAACCTTTGACATCTATTCTGGTTAGATTGATGCAATATTTATTACTGTAACTCCAAAATTGGTTTGGAGATCCATCTTTGGTTAATGAATCTATAGCTCTTCCTTTAACAGAAAGTTTAATAGCATAATTTTAAGGATTTTTTAATTTTATTTTCCTTATTGGGTTAATTTGTTAGCATCTTGTAGTATTTTGTTTGCCTCCCAATACTTATTATTTTAGTTGTTTTGCTTTTGGTAGGCTATTTAGCTAAGTAGCCGATCCTGGTTCTGGTTCGGATTCGGGTTCAGATTTGGATTCCAGGATTTGACAAAAAAAAATTTGGGCAGATTTCGGTACCGTGGGTATATATATAGACATTTAAAAATAAATAAAAAATAATATATATATATATATATATATATATATATATATATATATATATATATATATATATATATAATATACACAGACACACATATACATATACACATACACACACACATATATATGTATGTATGTATGTATATTCATAGATTCATACATGTAACATGTCAATGTTCATTCATCATTGTTTCAAAACTTCAAACATATAATAATATTAAGTTAGAAGCAGAAAAATGAAAAGATGAGCGATGCTAAGCCTTAAGAAATTCATTTTTTCCCACCCTATCATTTTCTCTGTTAAAAAGCTCATAAGTTGGACAATCCATGTGCTCAATAAAAAGGGCCTGATGGTTAAAAAAATCCATATGGAGAAGCACATGATTGTTTGCCCGCTGGGGTAAACTTAGTATTGCATAGACATAGTACAAGAAATACAATAAACACAGAATATATCAAAGAATAATAAATACTTTCATTAATCATTCCAGACTGGCAAGTACATTTACATCATAATGATAATATCATAATATCTCTCGTGTCCAACCTCCGAGAGGGTATATAAAGTACTCGAAGGGCCACGACCGAAACGTCGTGACATAACTATCTAACCTCTCAGTCACTAACGACTGAGGCTAACATAATACTTTATTAATATAATAGCCAGTACATTCAAATATCCTGACAACATCTTCCCCCCACCAAAAAACAAGTCGTCTCCGACGACTTACAACAACAAGGAGATGAAATACACTACATAGAATAAGAAAATCACTGAAGAGAAGGGGCGGAGGGCGTCCCTGAAAAAGCTGAAGTGCCGCCCTCCCCATCAATGCTGCGTCATTTTTCTTTTTCCATCACATCACATTCCTCCTGTGCCTACACCAAACTTGTCTCCAAAACATACTTTTCAGCTGTAGCCTCCGCTAACTCTTGTTCAAACAATACTGGCTCTCCTGCCAATTTGACCTCAATAACCACCCGTGTTGCCTTCTTTGCTTCCAACTCCTGGGTACGCTGAGCCAAGTGTCGCTCTATTGCCTCCAACCGGTGGTCAACTCCTCCCGAGCTCTCTATGCATCCACCAAGACAGCCTCACATCCAGCCAACACCTACTCCTCTAAGTTCCTCAAAGCATAGTACCTCTCTCGAAAGGCTTGCTCCAGTGCTCTCTCCACCTCCGGCATGCAGACACTCCATGCCTGCAGCAGCTCCGGGTCTCACCAACTGGTCACACTTTCCAAAGGCTGATAATTGAGTAATTTCCTCTTGGCGTTTTCGATGCCCCAACTCACAATTGTGGTGTACCTCAAAAGGACAATGGGGTTCTAGGGGGCAACGCCTCCAGCAGGGTCAAGGGGCAGTGCCCCCGCCGCCAAGACCAAATTAGCACCCTCAAACCCACACAGAAGTCCATGGAACCCACCATTTTTGTGATTTTCTTCTGATCCCATACTCTTTTCTGCAAACTGCTTATGTTTCCTTCACTACCTGTTTATGTCCTTCCCTTCGGTACCATATGTTATTCACTGGAACTGTTTTGATTTGTCATCATTTTTTTTATTTTATTTTTTATAACAGAACCTTCCTCTCGTTGCTTCCACTCCTTGCCGTCAATAACTGTCTTCTCTTCCTTTTAGTCATACCAATTGTGTCTTCTCAACCTCATGTGGTCGTATGAACAATAAAAATGGCCTTCAACACATGTGTTTGCCCTTTCCCTCTTTTCTATCGTACTGTCGTACGGATTTGCTTCTTTTTGTCCTCTCCTGGCTCAACGTGCAAGCTCAATGTGCAATCGCTTAAAAATTATTGCCTTTGCCGTACTTTGTATTGCTCTCCTGGCACCATACGGATTCTATCCTCCAACGCTTGTTGCTGGCTTCGTGGTACGGCTGTCGTACGACCACGTTTTCTTTTTGGTGTCTTTATTCCACTTGCCGTACGGCCTTCTATTCGTGGCTCCCTCTCCGTACGGGACTTTATAATGCTTGTGTTGCCGTACAACCTTCTACCCTCCTTTGTGTCATGACCGTACATCCGTACGGAAGTTTTGGTGACTCCTTTAGATGTGATTCCTTGCCGTACGAAAGTCTTTTTGACCGTACCCCCTTCTTTGCATTTATGCCATACGGTAACCCTTAACTTTGACCATACGGTGGCCAAACGTCTTAAAAGTTTTATCTCTTTGCCTTGCGGTGTATAGGCAGTACGGTTTAGATGTCGTATTGTGCTTTTAATGCTGTGCACTTTTGCCGTATGGCCATACGGTGTTTTTTTTCTTTTCTTTTCTTTTTTTTAATTTTTAAAAAAAAATTTACATTTTTTTTAATAAATTTTTTGTCTAATTACTTTCCAGAGGCTTCTCCAATCACCCGTCGAGGCCCTTTCCATCTTCTCGGGTGCTCTGTCCCTTCTCTCGGGTCCATCCTCTTCGGATAAGGTTTCAATTTGGTCCCGTTGATGGCGTCTTGTATCAGCAGTTCGTCGAGAGTCCACAGAGTGTGCAGTCGTTCCCTCTCCTTGTTGCCGAGTCTATTTTCAATGGCGATCCAAAAGCTTGGAACCATAAATTCTACAGGGACCACGGTCTCTTGCCTGCACATAAGAAGAAGAAGAATAAAAATTTTGAAGGCTATGGTCTTCCACACAGGATTCCAATCATCGCCGAAAGGAATGAGCTTAGGTTCCTTTTCCTTGCCCAGATTCATTGGTTTGACAGACAACTCCTTATTCTTCATGGGGTTTTGCTCATCAAATTTATGCGTGGGGACTTCGCTTACTTTCTCATCCCCTTTGTTGTATTCACCGTACTCGGAGGGAAATGTTTTCGGCACCTCCTCAACACTTAGTACATTGCATGCTGGTCGGAAGAGTTCGTAATCCTCTATTTGCCAGTGGAAGAGACCGTTCAGTGAATCTACATCATCCTCTGCGTATTCTCCCAATCTTAGCACGCCTTCACTATTCGGTTCCATTCCGTTCCTTCCTTTGTCTCATGGGTCGATTTCCCCTTCGGATTCTGACCCCGAGGAAGAGGCAAGTTCCTCATTCACCAACTAGGTCTGGAGATCAATGGTAGATTTTTTTCCTCCACTCTCCATCGAGAGTGTATTCCGTTTCCAGTTATGGTTTGCCTTTGCCACCACTAGCCATCCTCTCCTCAGGATGGCGTCATACCCCTTCTGCTTAAGTGGGATGACCACGAAGTCAAGTACAAATGGTTGTGCACCCACCGTAACTAGTTGTGCCATCAACATTCCGAGGGGTTTAATCCCGTGCTGATCGGCACCTAGCAGATTAAATGTTGGTGGCCACAGGGTAGGCTTCCCTAATTTTTTCCATGTGTCCTCGGGTAGGACGTTTACTCCGGAACCACCATCTATTATGGTGTCCGTTAGAATAGTGTCGAGAATGCCCATCTCCACCATGGTTGGGTATCTGCCATTATTGATGGCTAGCAGCATTGGATCCGTTGTGGAGCCTCTGGGTATGGAAGTGTCTGTGTGCTTCGTGTTGGTTTCACCAACCTTTGTGCCCAGTAGGACAGTCCCCAAATGTGGCATGGTGTGTAGGAGGTCCTGGAGTTTCACAGGTACCTCCAGTTGGAGCATCTGTCGTACAATGTTCCATTCCGCGTCTGTGTTGTAGAGTCCTGTTGGTTCTTGTGTCTCCTGTTGGGCTTTCATAGCCTTTTCTATTTCTTCCCGTGCTTCCAGCATCCTTTGTTTCTCCATACAGGGATGGGGGTACCTGGCTTCCTTCACTTGCCCTCGGGTAAGAGCCAATATTGCTTCTTTTATCCTTGCATTTCCTTCAATATCCAGCAAGTTGGTCCCTACGCTAGACTTAGGACAATTGGCATCTTCATGGTCACTAGGGCCACACCACTGACACAGTTGCTGAGGGGCATCATTATTATTACACTCGCTTGCGTAATGACCCCATTGGTTGCATGCCCTACATTGGATCATTGGGCGTCCCTTCGCATCGTACTGGACCCTGTTACGAGTGGAATTATTATTGTTCCCTCGTCCGACTCATCGGTTGCCTCGGTAGCCCCCTAAAGATGCATTATTGTTTGGTTCGATCGTTCCCGATGTGGATGGCTGCTCTTGTGTAAAAAGCACTTGCTGGTTTCGTGTCTTCATATTATATGGACATTCCTTTATGGAATGTCCCATAATCTGGCAGATGTCACAGAATGCCTTTTTGGGATAGGCACCCTTCATGTGGCCACTTTCTTTACACTCCGTGCACTAGAGTTCATCATCCTTACTCATATACCCCTTCATTAACTTAAATTCTTTTAGCATTCTCTCCATGTCTTTCTGGAGTGCTGTGACTTTCTTTTTTGGCTGGTTGTCACTGCTGCTATCTTCTTCGGAAGTGTCGTCGTCTGATGACGAGGATTTGTTCTTCTTTTTTGACATTTTGATCTCACTCTCCAGGTCCATGGCCCGGTTATATGCATTGTTGTAGGATGTCGGAGGTACTATTTTCATCTTCCACCGTAACTTGGAGTTCAAACCCTCAACAAACCATCTCTTCTTTAAGCCATCTGCTAGTTGGCTTTCCATCTTCCCGACTAGCTCCTTTAGTCGACGGCCATACGCTCGTACGGTTTCCTTTTTACCTTGTTTCATTCCGTAGATTTTCGAGACTATCTCGTTGTCATCCCTGAGGAGCCGGAACTCCTTCTCGAATCCCTTCTTTAGTTCGTCCCATGTGGTTATCTTGGTTTTATCCAAGTCTGAGTACCAGTCAATGGCAACTCCTCTCAGTGTGGCAGGGAATTGCTTCATCCATTCATCTTGGTCAGTAACCCCGTTGGCTGACCAGATGGTTTCACACGTACGGTAATGTCGTGCTAGATCGTCCTTTCCGTCATCATGAAATTTGGGCAACTTTTCCTTGTGTGTCACCATAGGTGGTTTTGGTTGTTGTGTATGCAGTGGATTCTGTGCTCCGACACCGCCTGTGCTAGCACTCGCACTCACCCTTGCTTGGTTGATGTGTGTAGTATTGCCCAATGACACTTGTCCTTGTGCTTGTGTGACTGGTGGAACCGTATTGTGTGGAGTCGTTGGCTCCAATGGAGGGTTCACCTACACATCTCTAGTGCCTTCGGCCATACTATCACTGGCACCTTCGGCAGTACCGTCCCCTTCGATCGTATGGTTCCCTTCGTGGTCTCGGTCCTCCGTACATGGTGTACGAGTCAAATCTTCAAACCGGTCTCGCTCTTCCTGAAGTAAGACCTATCTCAATCGTGTTTCCTTGAGTAGTTCCTCCCTACTCCACACTCTCCAACGCTCCGACGAAGTGAACTGTTCCCCGTCGGCCTTTGCACCTTCCATACCACTTCCGAGGTGCCCTTCGGGCAACCCTCCGGCAAGCTGGTCCTTGGCAAGTTGCCTCAGCCTATACCGACGTTCATGTTGCTGCGCGGAGATCACAGCCCTCTGTGCGGCCTCCCCTTCGTCATCTAGTGCCTTTTTATTTCTATCTTTATTTAAAACATTGGGCATAAATCCTTTCCTCACTTCTCTTCCCAAGTACGTCTAGGCAATGGCGCCAGATGTTTGCCCGCTGGGGTAAACTTAGTATTGCACAGACATAGTACGGGAAATATAATAAACACAGAATATATTAGAGAATAATAAATACTTTCATTAATCATTCCAGACTAGCAAGTACATTTACATCATAATGATAATACCATAATATCTCCCGTGTCCAACCTCCGAGGGGGTATATAAAGTACCCGAAGGGCCATGACCAAAACGTCATGACGTAACTGTCTAACCTCTCGGTCACTAACGACCGAGGCTAACATAATTCTTTATTAATATAATAGCCGGTACATTCAAATATCCCGACAACAATGATGCAGCTAGCCATATAACTTATGTCTAAGCTCTAAGAACAATAGAAGGTACTCATTGAGATGCATAAGACATAATTTTACAAGATGAAAAGCTTTTCAGAGAATGATACAATATGATTTTAAAGAACTACCTTCTAAAATTGAAGTCCAGCAAAAGAATTGCACAAAGTGTTTAGTCTTGTTTGTCGCTCTTCTGCTGCTGCTGACGAAGAGTGAGAATTAAATATCTCAATACCAGATAACATAGACTTGCTTTTCTGGGTGTTGAAGGGATAGCAGCTATGAACTTATCCATTGAATGAAAAAAAATGATTACTTTCAAACCTCAATGTTGCAAGATACATTTAGCAATTTAGTTGTCATTTGAGGAAGGGAAATCACTACAATTTATTTGATGGATTAAGCCCATTTGAAGGGCACCACCAGATTTTAATTTGGACACTCTTTGTACTCTTAATATCTGCACTCTTCAGTATAAATAATTTCCAACCTCCCAAGGCAAACAACATGTTGAATATTTCAGTTTCACAACCTCTAACAGTGCAACTGAAAATCAGTTAAATGCACATTAAATTAAAAACACTACTCTTTGAAGGCTGAAGCAGCCAACACATGCCTGGATTCCTTTGTATTCCACCCAGATTGCAAATGGGGATCCAGATTCTTTGTGGATTCTGCACTGCAGAATCCACAGGAATTCGGATTCCGATCCGGAATCCTGCTGGAATCTGGGCAGAATCAGGATCTGAGGCATATCAGAGGGATCTGGTAATGTAGCTATTTAGTTGAGCTGCTTGGGGTTTAGTTTTTATTTTGTCCCACACAAGTCCATTTGTGCATCTTATAGCTTCTTTTCTGCTAGTGAATAGATAATCAATAAATGTGAAGCCTGCCCTCATCATTAGGTTGTTATTTTCATGGATGTCTGTTTTATTCACTTTATGGGTCTTGTTTTTCCATTCGCTTATTGTTTTTATGGAAAATTATCCTATACATTCTGGGAAAATTCTGCATCCTTTTACACTAGTACACCTCTATTCCGACAGATTAAAATTCTGTGTCATTTTATATTAGTACACCTCTATTCCAACCGGATGCAGTTTTAAGCCTCCTTGACATATTTTTGGACATAAATAGAGTTTGTTTTCTTCTTTTTTCTCTGTTTTCTGTATATATGGGTTTTAATAATTTTAAGTTCTGTCATTAATTCTTTATTCTGTATCCAGATGAACCACATATTCACTTGCATTAAATGGTTCCCTTCTTTGACTTAACCTTATTTTTTTCTATATTACAGATTTAAGTCTTGATTAGATCAATTTGAAAGCATGGGAGATGTTCCTGGATCAACTTCTCTGTCCTTTGAATTGAATACTGGAGCTAAAATACCGGCTGTAGGACTGGGAACATGGCAAACTTCACCTGGTGTAGTTGGAGAAGCTGTCAAAGCAGCTATAAAGGTAACTGAAGCATTTTATTCATTTATTAAATTACTCATGTTCATATTGTTGCTTTGTAAGCCTTTTGTCTTAGATAATTATGTCAACAATATTTTAGAAGTTAGGAATTTCACATAACTGGGAAATAACATAAGTTAATCTTCAAACATCATATTTTAATTTATATGTTTGCAGTCATTCTAATGGCTTGACCTGTAGCAACTTTGGTCAAACTAAAAAAAATATGGCTTCCTTCTTGACATAAGTAAGAATTTGCCCCTTCGGCAACTCATGTTTGTTCTTCCACCACAAGCTATGGTTCTTTGACCAACAAATCAGCAATTGCATACAAATGAGCTTTCACCCAATTACGTGAGCTCTTAGACTTGTCAAAGATAACCCATAACCTCCACAAGCTAGATCTGCAAGCCATTATAAACTTTATCTCTACTTACACATTTTAACTATTAAGCAAAAAAATCTAGAGGAAATCCAATAACATAAAAAAAATACATTAGTGCAACTAGGCAACCATTACTTGTTAAACATAAATAAGGAAAAAAGTAATGTAACCTAATTATCTTATTGCAATTAATTATAACTATAAGGAAAACAGTTAATTATCCCAATATCAAATTTGTTTTATGTCAAATGTTGTAGCATTTCATTATAATGCAACCTAAATTTCCAATTTGGCTTTGGGTATGGCATGGTGGTACATGTATATTTTTTTTTTAATTTCAGGGTTGTTTTGGGTTTGTTTGTACAAAAAACATATAAAAATCATACATATATACATACATATTTGCAGCCTGAAATCAGGAATCAGGTCCGGGATACCATGTAGATGCATATAATAAACAAAGCCACCATAAAATATAATACTGCAATGTTTTCATGAAAGATCCCAAAACTAAATGGAAATGGACACGGCTCTGCAGATTTCACCATTACACAAGTAGACCAATACTTTTCTTAACTATTCTCTTTGGGTTTGTCTGTACAAAAACCATCTAAAAACCATAAATACATACATATTTACAGCCTAAAATAAGGAATTTAGTTCAGGATATCATGTAGCATGTAAATAATAAACCAAGCCACCATAAAAATAAAAACTGCTGCCGTGTTGCCCGTTCATGGGCCTAGAAGGGATAATCCTTCTTCAGATTTGGTATCGAAATGGAGTCAACCAGAACAGGGATGGGTAAAGATCAATTTTGATGGGGCATTGAAGGGCAACCCTGGCCCCAGTGGAGCTGGCATTATTATTAGAGATTGGAAAGGTAATACACTAGCCTTAGGTGCTAAACATTTGCCTGAGGGCACCAATAATGAAGCAGAGGCACAAGCGGCCCTAATGGCACTCCAGAAGGCAAGAGATCTCAGAATACCGAACCTACATTTGGAAGGCAATTCTATGATTATAGTTCAAGCATTATCAGAGGGGGCTTCCCAGTCATGGCATCTGAATAAGTACATCAAACTAATCAAAGGTATGTTGGATGAATTCAATTTTTTTTGAATTACTCATGTAAGGAGGGAGGGGAACAATGAGGCTGATGTTATGTCGAAGGTAGGAAAAAGATTGGCAGAAATTGGTAAGGAAGAGATTTTGGAAGACTTTAGATTACTAAGGGGGGAGTGGTTAGATTAGTAAGAAAGCCAAAGTGGTAAGGTGAAGACCCGTTATTCATTTGAAACCCAATTTGAAGACTCAACGGCTAGAAACGTGCCCAATTTAATATGGAGGAAACATGGACTTCACAACTTGGCAAGAAAGGTCCTTAAGTCATGTGGGGTGGCATGCTAAGTTCCCCCATCTTTTAATGATGGTAGTAAGGGTGAGCTGGCGGTGGTGGAGGGATGGCATTAATGCCATTTGTGCAAGCTGTCCTAAGCATCATTTGAATTGATGAAAGATCTTCAAGGGATTGATCTTTCTAGATGACTGGGCTGAGAGCTTTAAACTACTTTGCCGCTATTCAGAATTGGCTCTCATAGTTGCAGAAAGGTTGAAGAGGGTGAATGGGGCTGAGATAATGATGGAGGCAAATTATCGGTACAGGGTGGATGCTGATATCACCTCAGTAGTGTTTGCTTGGGCATTGTATCCGAGGTTGAGGGAAGAGTCACTATGGATTATGAGGGCAGTGGTGAAACCAGAGTGGATGGGAGGAATGGTACAGAATCTACAGATGTTAGCAATCACAGAGCCAGGGTTTGGTTTTAGGGTGATGAAAGAAGGATGGAGGTTGGTGGAGGGTTCGAGGGGAGCTTTTCAGCCATTTTGGTGTGGAGTGCGATGGTGAGAAAGGAGGTTAGGGTTGATGAAGCCTACGATGGCTAGGAACTTTTGAAGGAGTATGTCTGCGAAAAGGAGGCAGAGGAAATGACTAGGGCACACGGGCATCCAATGAAGAGGGCAGAGCTGAAGTCTAAGGGTGAAGCTGCTCGAGGAAGGAAGGGTGGACAATGGGCAGGTGGAGTCTTTGTTCTAGAAGGATCTTCAGTAGCTGTGGAGGTGCGAAAGGTGAAGAAAGGAAGAAAGGCTAAGGTAGATGGAGACTGGGAGGGAGGGCTTGTTTGAACCCCCATTTCTAACGCAGACCAAGGTAGAGAGGATCCAATTAAGGACAATCCAGCCTTGCAGCTTCAGAATTACACAACGGAAAAACTCAACACAACAAGATATTTCAAATCAATTTTCATTAACATGCCCGACTATAAGGCCTTCCGGGTTACGGCCAATTACAAACAAAACAAGTTCTTCAAGATCCACACAGATCCAATACAATATCAGCTAGTTCAGCTCTAAAAACAATCAGCAACTGATGGAAACCCTAAGGCAGATCTAAACTTGAGCTCACAAGCCTCCAAGCAATCTCCTTGTCTCCAAGTGTGCAAACCACTAGCTCTGCAACTACAAACTATCAGATAACAATCTGATCTGCAAGATCATGCAAGATCTTTTCCACAACTTCGCCAACTCCAGCTTTCAGAACCTCAAATCTGATTCGCTAAGTCTTCCAAGTCATCTACTACCCATGCTCTGATCCTCCTAAACATCTACCCAAACATCCTATAAATACTAATCATCAGCCACAAGTCGGCTGGATGAAACTATTAACTCCCCCCAACAATTATTAAATTCAATACAAGTCGGCTTCAAAATAGCCTTACAAACATTTAATTCAACATGTCGACTTGTAACAAGAGCTACCAACAATAAATGCACCAAGTCGGCCCAACAAATCACACAGAATTCCAGTCGGTAAACCAGAACTACCAAACAACAGTGAAATAACTGAGTATGCCAGGCATCGCCAAGCACCACAAGCATCGCCGAGTAACACTTTCACCGAGCACCAGAGATTACCGAGTTCCTTCAGCGACCAAGCTTCCTTCAATGACCGAGACCATCGGTCAAGGCTGCAACCGAGTAACACCGGCCAAACACACACCTCCCATGCAGATTCACCGAGTACCCTATAATGTCCCCGCATTAGACACCCCAGGTTTGAAAAGATGTTCATATGTGAGAAGAACATCTTCCGGGATTCAGCACATAAACCCCGAACTGGTTCTTCACATACAAGTCCTCCACCTTTTTAGCTTGCATACTCTTTCACTTCAGCTTTCTCTGTCTCTTCAAGTCTTTCCTTGACAACACACAGGTGTGTCCTCCATACTGATCATTCATTTTCTCTGGATCCACCAACTCAACTCGGCTACCAATACTCAAGCTTCTCCCACTGAGCGTTGTATCCAGCAAAGGCATCAGAGAAAACTTCCTATCATCCTTCTCAACAGTAAACACATTTTTGACACAGTCATACATAGCTCTGCAATCATATTGCCAAGGTCTACCGAGCAATATATCACAACTATTCATCTTCACAATGTCACATAACACAAGATCCTTATATTGGCCAGTCTGAACATCAATAAAGCATTGTTCTCTTACTTCTAGAGCATGAACATCTTGTAACCAGCCAATCCTATAAGGACAAGGATGCTTCATTCTTTTCAACCCAAGTTTCTGAACCATGTCCTCAGCAACAAGGTTATCAATACTACCACTATCAACAATGATATCACAGAGTTTACCTCTACACTTGCATCGGGTCCTAAACAAGTTACCCCTCTGACAAAGTTCATCCTTTGTACCGAGCAATGTTCGCCAAAGCAGCAAATTCTCAGATTCAGGTTCATTCTCATTCACCACAGCAGTTCATCGGTCACCAAGCTTCTTCTGTGTACACTCAAAAGAATGGTGTCCTTCCTCTCCACAGTTATAGCAAGTACCTTTAAAGATAACTCTACCTGTCTTCTTCTTCAGTTCCATAGGTTTCTGTTCATCTTCTGCATCAGTCGGTTTATCCTTCACCGAGTGATCAATCTTTTCCTTCCCTTGGGGATTACTATGTTGTTTCCTCTTCAACTTATCTTCTGCCTTCAGAGCATACTGATAAGCATCTTTAACAAAATCAATCTTCAGCATACCAAGCTCATCCTGAATATTGAATCTCAGACCATTCACATACCAAGCTACCTTTTCCTTACCGAGCTCTCGGTGTCCAGACCGAATAGTAAGTTTGTAGAACTCCATGGTATAATCTTCAACAGATAAATCCTTCTGTTTTAGATTTTGCAACTTCTTAAACAAGTCAAGCTCATAGTCAGAAGGTATGAACTTAGCTTTCAATTTAGTCACCATCAACCTCCACCGATTGATCTTCATTTCACCTTCATCTTCTCTATCTCTTTGTAGTTCTTTCCACCAAAGAGCAACATGTCCTTTCAACTTTGTCTGTGCTAATCTCACCCGAAGAGGATCTTCAATTTCTTCCAGCTCAAAGAAATCTTCAAGTTCACCAATCCAATCAATCAAGTTCTTGGGCTTCAAAGTACCAGAGAAAGTAGAAACTTCCATTCGGTAACTACTACTTAACCGAGCTCCAGATCTAGGCAACCGAGCAGTTCTGTCCTCACCAGATCTATCCCTCCGGTCATCACCACTAGATCCAACAGGTTCAAAATCTTCAGTAGCTTCCTCATAACCATCTTCAATACCAACATTCCGAGGTACACCAGCAACAACTCTCATGATCTCGGCGACCATGTCATTCTTCATCAACTTCATCTCAGATCTGAAATCTGATTTCACCTTCTCTGTAATCCTAGATTCAACAATATCACAAAGATCTGCAAGTACTCTAGGGTCCAATCTTCTCGGAGGCATCCTTAAAGATAAGAGAAACCCTCTGTAACAAACCCTACACCGACCACCTTGTGGCAATCTATAAGTTGTATGCAAGTCAGATCTCAACCTGCCACCTTGAACAAACAACTAGGGCAAGATCCACAAATTCAGTGCTATGGATCTACAATCCAGATCATACGATCTCTTTACCAACAAGATCAACTTCGCAAGATCAGCCTTGTTAGGTCAACCTTCGCTCTACAAGACCAACTCTCGCTTTGATACCACCTGATGCAGACCAAGGCAGGGAGGATCCAATTAAGGACAATCCAGCTTTGCAGCTTCAGAATTACACAGCAGAAAAACTCAACACAACAAGATATTTCAAATCAATTTTCATTAACATGCCCGGCTGTAAGGCCTTCCGGGTTAGGGCGAATTACAAACAAAACAAGTTCTTCAAGATCCACACAGATCCAATACAATCTCAGCTAGTTCAGCTCTAAAAATAATCAGCAACTAATGGAAACCCTAAGGCAGATCTAAACTTGAGCTCGCAAGCCTTCAAGCAATCTCCTTGTCTCTAAGTGTGCAAACCACTAGCTCTGCAACTACAAACTATCAAATAACAATCTGATCTGCAAGATCATGCAAGATCTTTTCCACAACTTCGCCAACTTCAGCTTTCAGAACCTCAGATCTGATTCGCTAAGTCTTCCAAGTCATCTGCTACCTATGCTCTGATCCTCCTAAACATCTACCCAAACATCCTATAAATACTAATCATCAGCCGCAAGTCGGCTAGATGAAACTATTAACTCCACCCAGCAATTATTAAATTCAATACAAGTCGGCTTCAAAATAGCCTTACAAACATTTAATTCAACATGTCGGCCTTTAACAAAAGCTACCAACAATAAATGCACCAAGTCGGCCCAACAAATCACACAAAACTCCAGTCGGTAAACCAAAACTACCGAGCAATAGTGAAATAACCGAGCATGCCAGGCATCGCCGAGCACCACAGGCATCTCCGAGTAACACTTTCACCGAGCGCCAGAGATTTCTGAGTTCCTTCAACAACCGAGCTTCCTTCGATGACCGAGACCGTCGGTCAAGGCTGCAACCGAGTAACACCGGCCAAACACACACCTCCCATGCAGATTCACTGAGTACCCTAGGATGCCCCTGCATCAATTTCTCTATGTTATTTTAGTAATTCTCAGTTGATATTGTTGTCGGTATATTTTGTATGTACGGGAGTTATGTAATAAACTTATGTTAAGTTATGTTAATCTTGGCGGTTAGCACCGAGAGTGTGAACCGTTACGACGCGACGTTTCGGTAAACATAAAGTATATGAATCATTAGATTAAGGTAGAAGGCTGATAGGAAAGATCCAATTTTGTTGGTGGGATCATTTTGTAAGTACTGTTAATTGTACATACTACAAACTTCTCGTATGGGGGAGGCTGTAGGAGGAAGATAATAGATGAACTCTTTTGATATGTTTTGAAATAGATTATCATAGACAGATGAAGATGTATATTTCTCTTTTGAATCTAATAATATAACCAATTATTACCGACAAAAAGAAAAAATACTGCTGTGTTGTTCCCTCTAAAGAGCCCATAACTAAGTGATCATTTCTTCCCTTTCCTCCACATGACCAGACTCTTGGAACCCTGGAGATTCTCAGTCATACATTGTAGTGCCATATTTGATTTGATTTGATTTGCAATGAATTTTAATCTATTTCTCAACAATTAATTTAGAGATTATAAATAATCATTATAATCTGAATCTTTGAAAGCTTGATTCTGAGCTTAACTCTGATTCTTTCTCGGTGGCAGTTACAAAACCTGCATTTGTGATATTTGTAACTCCTTACATTTGAATGACACATGCCAAATATACCTTCATATTGAAAATGTATCACCTACTACCTCTGCATGAAAGCAATCAAAGTGTTGTCTGTGAACAATATTGCATTCAATGCTTGCCACTATCACCCTATTAAATAATTCTTACTCTGAGATGACTGTGTTCCTTACACTTGCTGCAATCACTGTACAAAAAACTCGTGCCAATATTCATTTGCAATCTTCCATGCATTATATGCTATGTTACCAAATTCTTCCTTGGCAACCCCAAAGTCTGGTCTGGTTCTTGCAAAAGTCTGGTCCTTATCATATTCTTGCAAAAGTCTGCTGCAGACCTTCAAAGTCTGCCCAAATTCTGTCAGATGAACCCGGCACAAATTTTGCTGTTTCTATGGCAAATTTGCAAATCTACAACTGGACCCAGGCCGAATTTGGTCAAAAAATGGATTTTTTTTACACTTAGAAGTTTTTTTTTGGTCTATTTTAGTCAATCCAACCCTCCAACCCTAAAATAGACCACTAAAAAGGCCAAAAAGGTAAAACATATGTAATTTGGACTATAAGTCTAAAACATTAATATATACGGTGGTGTATTGTTCTATGTTGCTTTACTATTAGCATAGTGGCGTATGAACTTATTTGCTGCTGCATATATATATATATATATATATATATAAACATATGTTTTTGTACGAACGAACCCAAAACAAATTCGAACCCACCCCCCAAAAATTTTGAATGAATTTCGAACCCAAATCTCAAATCCGCATCTGAACCCGAATCTGAACCGGCAACTTAGATTATATGTACCAAGTTCTGTTCTGCACGTTATCCTTGAATTCTTCATCACTGCACCTGTATATTGAGAATGCCATAATGATCCTATTGTACCACCTGAGGGGGTTTTTGATTTGACATTTCACAAGGTTGCCATTTTCAGTTTTCAAGGGGAAACATCCCTGAATCATCCTTTCTGTATTTTGACCTGAGGATTCCACTATGTATCCCTATTGTTGGTTTTTGATCTTTAATTGTAATGTCCCCTGATTAAATTGATCAAGATTTGTAGAATAACTCCACAGAAGTCTATGAATAAATGGACATGTTACCAATCTCTTAATGGACTAGATTTGCAGTTAAGAGATTCATAGTAGTTAATATCGCATGCACCAAATTCTCTCCATTCATAGTTTGATGGAAGGAAGGTTTCAGTATATATAATGTATTGCTTATTGACAAGATTACCCAGTCCTAATTCCTTGAATATGATAGTTTTATACCCTTCTATTGATACCCTAATGCAGAATTCAATATAGGTCTTGAGTATACTGTAATAACCTTTGTAGATTACATGGGGTTGCTCCTTATTTCCAATAGGTGGATTCAATTAATAAAAAAACTTTATACTCATAGATAAGTGTTAGGAATGTAACAAGGTAATGCTAATGATGATGCCCAATTCTAATATAATGCTCCGTAATACAATTTTATTTACTCTTCGTCGCAAGAAGAGATTATTTTCCTAATCTCGCCCTCTTAGAAGATAGAGGTCTGATCTACAGTACTCCTTCCAAGAATGCTTAGAATATGTCTTTTAATATAATTGAGACTGACTGGTTATTCAGAATCTGCAATGTGTATTGACATATGAGTAGGAATGAATATTGATTTTCTGGTAATGCACTATATGATCACTGTAAACTTGTTGCTCATGCGGTCTGCTATCAATGATGCTGCTCCTGATTAGAAAGGCACCTGTTTCATGTGTCCTTCCAAACTATGGTGGTCTCATCTATACCACTGAGAAACCTGGGCCTGCTGAAGCCCTTCGAGCCTTAACAAAATATCAAAATCCAATCATATATCCCTGCATATTAAGTGGTAACGGGCCTATTTATATGAAAGAATATAAACGTTCCTTAATACTGTTAAATCTGACTGAGTTTTGATAATGGTCTGATTGCTGTCCCTGAATCTATATAGGCCTTATAAACATGCAATTGATTGACACTGTCCCTGTCCACTTGTCACTTTATTCATGCGTCCATAGCCTTGCAAATGGGGTGGATAAATACCATCTCTTCCTTGGCCTGCTTAATGGCTCTTATTTAGCCTTCCAAATCTGAAATGAGTTTATATTAAAACCAAAAATTATATGCCTTCTTTGAGAATCCATGGCCCTCTCCTTGTACCCTTCTAATGGGCATGATGTGAGGAATTGTATCTCCCACAGTCATCTTTTTTTGCAAATAATGTAATTAATTATACCATTCCCTTAATTGGTCTTATTCTTAACAACATTGTTAAGGAATTAATCAACCTTTGATATCACTGTTTTCCCTCTTCTTGGACAGCGATGAATTTATTTACTAACTAATTACTGTAAGAGACATCCTTTGGATGATGCTATGTTGCTTGAGATGCCTTCGGATGATGCTATGTTGCTGGCCTGACTTCCTTTAGAGATTTGTAATATCCCACTTTTGAAATAGTTTTTAATAATAACTAATAATACACAACCATACATGATAATTATATAGTAAACGATTATACAAATAACAAATAATGATTAGTAAATAATGTTGTCAGTAAATCAATTAAGATTAGTAAATATTAATTATATATATAATACTCATTAATAGTAAATATATTATTACTAATAAATATATAAATAACACTATAAATATTCATTATTAAATACTCAGTAAATATTCATTAACTAAATATATTAATAATTGTTAACAAATATTAAAATCTAAGTTGCCGGTTCGGATTCGGGGACTGATTCAGGTTCGAGAATCCGGTTCGTGGATTCGTGAATTTTTTTTTTTCCAATCATGATTCATATGAGTTCGTGTGTGTGTGTGTGTGTGTGTGTGTATGCATTATATATCCAAAAATATAAGAGAAATATACATAATTCTAAAACTAAATCATTTCATACTATGAATCTATGATGCTTGATCATTGATCAATGCCAAATGTCAAAGATACTTAGATAAACATTAAAAATTCAAATAGTACACTTGATCATTGATCTATGTTGACGATTCTAAAGAAAATCAGGACATTGAATTACTGAATTACAAAATGACAATTCAAAATATAGTTCATTAAAGTTTGAAACATGATTCAATGTTCAATGGTTCATCAATCATGAAAGACTAAAGTTTTCATTTCATCAATCATCAAATGGATTATCAAAAAAATCCAGATCAATGGTGTCTTGTAGCTGCAAGTGGTTGATCAAAATCATCATTGGAACCCAAACCGGTTCCACTAGCACTAGAGGGTATTGTCTCATCATCATCGTCATCATCCACATCAACCAAAGTGGCTCTAGCAAGATCCCGAATGGTCATATCTAAGTCAGCAGACTCGGGTGCTACATCCCAAAGCTTCTTCAGCCCCTTCTTGTACTTTGGATCCTTCTGTGATAGGAGATGCAAGTTGTTGTGAATATACACCAAGTCTTCTGCTTTTTTTTGCAGCCAGCCAGTTACGCTTGACTGAGTGGATAAAGGAGTAAGTACTCCAATTCTTCTCAGCGGCAGAAGAGCTCACAACCTAGAGAGAAAACCAACAAAATTAAAAAAATACAAGATAAATTCAAGAGTGTTAAAGTGTTAAATTCTACAATGCAAGTGACAAAAAAAAAGAAAAAAAAAGCTAAAACTTAAAAACTTACTTGTGATAGAATCTTAATTGCAAGAGGTTGGAGGTTTACATAATCTTGCCCATGAAGGTACCACCATCTAATAGCATCCATTTTGCTTTGGTCATTGATAGCAATAGGGTGGAGATCTCTAAATGTGACAGCAGAGTCAGCGATACAGTATGTTCTTAATGTTTCATATGGATAGGAAATTACATCAGATATATATATTGTAGAGTTATAAATGTTTACTTATATGTGTAGAGATATATATGGGTAGTAAATATATATTTAAACTTATATATAAATACATATAAATATGGAGAATATATATATATATATATATATATATATATATATATATATCAGGGATAATACATAGGATATTCATGTTATATATGTATATATAGAACTCTGTCTAATACAATAGAGATATATCAAAATATACACATAGAGAAATATGTATTTCATAATAATAATGATTAGATTTATATGGATATATATTATATGAATGTGTGTGTGTGTATACAATTTGTAATAAAAAGGAATTAGAATGTTTATAGTCTATTCCTTAATCACTTACTATAGCCCCTTAAGAGGATAGGTTTCTGTCAATTCAGGAGAGGCAGAGTAAATCCTCACAAGATACATGAATTCCAAGATGGGTAAGGATATGTATTTCCAATGCCTTGAGGGAAAATCCCGAGATGGGTACAAACACTCAGTCCCAATGCCTTGAGGAAGCCTACTTGTAGATTGGTGTGAAGTGCCCTGTGACGTGGAAATTCCCATCCTCCTTAAGGCTGGCATCTTTAAGAGAGAAGAATGAATTGCGCTTTAAATGTGTTAATTGTTAAATTTATTATGAGTTATTCATCATTTCTTAAAATAAATTCAATTTAGATGCATAGTAATGTATGTTAATCATTGAAAATTGGCAGCCTCTGAGTAGGGGACATTACAATTGGTATCAGAGCCTCTTTCTTGCCACCCTGTGAGAGGTAGTTGATGAAACTAGCCTAAGGGCTCAAAGGGCATTCAAAATGGAAAGAAGAAAACTAGTAACAAAATCTAACCCAAAACAAAACAATATAATGGGTGAACCGACAAGTGAGGAGATGAGGGCATTGATGGAAATAACAACCAAGACATTAATGGAACAAAATGAAAGGGCCTAAGTCCTTGTGCAAGCCTTGCAAAACATGAACACATCAATTATTGATCTTAGGTCACATCCTGGTCGAAGAGACACTAGTACTTATCATTCAAAAAACAATAGTAGGTCATCCACACCTTAGATCATGAAACCATCCTTCCAACCAAGAAAGGATACCCTAAGAGAGGAAGAAGAAATCAGTCACCTCCATAACATCACAAAGGAATTGGCAGAAGCTTACACCAATTTAAGACCTGAAATAAGGAGCATATCATTCAGGGATTATTGTGAAGCAAAGAAATTAGAAGCTCCTAAGAGAGAAAGGGGACAGTCTAATAAGGACTTAAAACATAAGATAAATAAGGTAAACCTCTCAAACTTTGATGGGTTAGGTAAAACCAAAACTCATGGATGGCTACAAAAATTAAATACTTACTTGACCCTCAGCCCTATGACAGAAGAGGATGCAGTCCAATTTGCCATCCTACACTTGGAAGGCACAGCCCACAAATGGTGGCACCATGGTATCCTCACCCAAGGGCACCAAAATATTATCTTTTCTGAAGAATTCTCACAGAAGTTGATCAAAAGGTTCGACTGTAAACATCCCCAAAAAGATTTCAAAGATTTGATTCAGCAAAAGCAAACATGGACAGTGGATGAATACATCTCTAGGTTCCAAAAGATTTCAGTAAGAGTCACAGGAATAGATGAAGAAAAATTAACTTATTTGTTTGTGGATGGGCTAAAAGAATCAATGAAGGGATTAGTGGCTGCCTTCAAACCAACTACCCTAGAAGATGCTATTGAAATAGCCTTAAGTTTAGAAACATCATCTACAAATATCAAAGCTGCAAGCGGACATACAAAAACTTTCCATAAGTAGGATAGGCACGACAAGGTTTTGATATTCAAAGATGAACTTAAGAAAAAGAATTTATGCTTTAAATGCCAAGAAACTTGGGGACATGGACACATTTGCCATAGAGGAGAATCTGAAGGGAAAAAGAGGTGTTTTAGATGTAAAGAGAAATGGGAACCAAAGCATAGATGTGGAAGGAAGGAGCGAGTCCACAAAATAGAAGCAATACTCGACAAAGAAGCAGAAGGAAACTCAAGCAAGAAAACAAGGTATGATGAAGTGGATCTTAAGAGTAGTCAATCAAAAGAAAAAGAGATGACAAATAGATGGAGCTTTTATGGAGGAACCATGTATGATCCTAGATCTCTAGAAATCTCCACAGTTAAATTGTAATATGATGAATGTATTCCGGTCAATAAGAAGAGCTATTTGTATTATATGTGTATACTCTGTGTCCTTATGCATCTTCGTGTCTTCATGCATTAAAGTGTGCTCTTCGTGTATGTTTTGTGTCTTCATATTTTTTTATGCATGTATTTTGTACTGTATACTCCTTGTATGATTCCTCTTTAGCTTATCTAAGAGTAAGAGATTAACTTGAGACCAAAGTAATTGTGGCATGCTATCATGCAAAAGTGGTTTTGGTAAATTCAATGATCTAAGATCATTTTCCTAGAAGATGAGAGAAATAGAAATAAGTTGTCAAACTTTACTATTAAACCATAAAGACAAAACATATAATTTCTTTGAGGACAAGCAATTTTGGGAAGGGCGGAATTGTAATATCCCACTTTTGAAATAATTTTTAATAATAACTAATAATACACAACCATATATGATAATTATATAGTAAACGGTTATACAAATAACAAATAATGATTAGTAAATAATGTTGTTAGTAAATCAATTAAGATTAGTAAATATTAATTATGGAAGTAGATGTATTTTATTAAGTTCTTTATCACTGCTGATATTAATACTATTGTAATTCTATGTGTTCTCAGATTGAATAACATTATGTTATATATATATGCCTAGGAGAGGTATGTCCTTGAAAGGACATGCCTCTTCCCATTTATTATAATTTAATCAATCTTATAATGTTCCATCAATCAATTATTAATTTAGAATAATATAATAGATTAATATTTAAATTTTTGTATGATTAATAATAATATAATAATATAACATATATAATATATTATTATTAATCAACATATATTATATGTATTCTAAATGTTCATGCGACTGAATCTACAAACATTAACACTCCCTCTTAGCTAGGGAGGATGATCAGATATAATGTGTAGTGGTCTCCTGTATCAACACTTATGACCCTCACCATAGCTACACAAAACATCAACACTCCCTCTTAGCAAGGGAAGATAAAATCCATCATCCAAGAGAGCAACACAAAGTTAATTGTGAAAGTTTATTTTGGTATCACATCATCGTGATATCAGAGATATGGTTTGACTAGGAATATCAATTCTCATAATATTCACCATAACTCATAGATTCATAAGAAATATCATCTTATGATATTTGGGAGCATTGGCCACAAAATATCAAGTCTTATGATATTCACCAAGTACTCAGAGTAATGGCCTACCAACATCAAGTCTCATGATGTCCACCAAGTACTCAGGAAGTTTACAAAGATATCATCTCGTGATATCGGGAGCATTGGCCACAAAATATCAAGTCTCATGATATTCACCAAGTACTCAGAGTAATGGCCTACCAACATCAAGTCTCATGATGTCCACCAAGTACTCAACAAATGTCCATAGGTAATGTGCACATGTATCCTCAATAATACTTACCATAGGAGCATTCATATCATCTAGCATGATCTATTTCAGCCGTCATAAGATGTCTATCACAATAGAAGGTCATGGTCTGTTTAAGGAACTTAATCCACCATGCAAGATATCATCTATCATGATTTGTTTCAGCCATCATAAGATGTCTATCATAATAGAAGATCAAGTTATTGTAAGATCGTCACCTTCCAATAACTTTAACAAATACAAGTGATAATCATTTGGAAGTTGTCAATTCCTCATGATTTACATAGGGCCCATATAGGCATTCACGATTCATAGTTATCTTACTGTTTGATCACTGTAGAGTCCATCTCAATATGGTCTACTCCCTCTAAATCAAAACGAACGAGATTATCAAAAATTTATTTAACCATATCCTCTATCTGCACCCTCTGAAGCTCAAGTTCTTGTATCAACCTCTTGTCCTCTTTTGAAATGTTAGAGGGACCCTCTAAAAACATCAAGTTCTTTTTACCTTGAATGCAATTTTCTTGTGCTTCCGTCTTGAAGGTATGTCAAAGAGAGATTACAAATAGCTCATCAAACTAAACTATCTCGACTAGAAATACCAATGATAGAAGCATACAAGATTTTACTAACCAATATTATAGCATAAATTACAAAAATAATTTATGTGCATTAATAAAACATGGAATACTTATCTTTTATAAATTTCAAGTCATTCTTTCCGTAAGATGAGCCCAATTCATTTGCAAATCTTTTGGAATGAAGATCAGATTCTCCACAATGCTTTCCTTGCCTTTGATTTGCAATTTCCTACCGAAGAGAAATTCCATCTGCCCTCATAGCAACTATCTGCTCCTTTGCGACATACCAAACTCAGGATATAATTTCAGTGCTAATAAAAGAAGCCCGATAATAATAAGTTTTGTGCCGTCATGTTTAAACTCAACTATCTCTTCTACTAACTTATAAATATACGGCCGCCACTACAACGACCCGACTATTCAAGAATACAGTGGTGACCCGATAAGATATTCTCCATGCGCGGCAATGTTTCTATTTATTAACCTTCAAATGCCAAATATTTAAATATTTCCGTAAAATATTCAAGTGCTGGAGTGATATTAATTTTCTATACAACCTTTGGCAATTGCCGGAGATGTTGTTGTCATACAAATTTTATACGCTTGATGTGCAACCATGTTTTGCATACAAGGATGCCCGTGTCATATTCCACAACTTCCAATTAGTGTGCTATGCAAGGAGAATGTTGACAAAGGTTCGATTGACCTGCAGATTCCATTTGCTCTGAAGTTCCTAAAGCCTTTTCAACAAATCCATTAAGTACATGTTCTGTAATCATTTGCATCCATGAGATAATATTCTTCGAGGCAGGTTGCGAACAAGCATTACATGCCTTGCATATGCTTTGATGGATTTCCATATCTTTGCTTATACCTACGGTGCTCCCGTGTATGCAAACCATTTACGCATAATCTGCAACCATTGCATTCATGTGATCAAAGATTCTTCGAAGCACTTGCCTTGTTTATGCCTTCTAATACATTTTACTTCCAGATCCTCC
This sequence comes from Chamaecyparis obtusa, assembly GCA_027943335.1. Taxonomy (NCBI): domain Eukaryota; kingdom Viridiplantae; phylum Streptophyta; class Pinopsida; order Cupressales; family Cupressaceae; genus Chamaecyparis; species Chamaecyparis obtusa. The sequence continues at coordinate 1,184,082 of BSBK01004688.1, read as the reverse complement.
CAGGCTTTTGCTCTGATACCATGTTAAAGTATATCAGATCTGGAAGTAGATATATATATTTTATTAAGTTCTTTATTCAAATCTGATATCAATACTATTTTAATTATGTGTGTTCTCAGATTGAATAACATTATGTTATATATATATGCCTAGGAGAGGTATGTCCTTGAAAGAACATGCCTCTTCTCATTAATTATAATTTAATCAATCTTATAATGTTTCATCAATCAATTATTAATTTAGAATAATATGATAGATTAATATTTAAATTTTATATGATTAATAATAATATAATAATATAACATATATAATATATTATTATTAATCAACATATATTATATGTATTCTAAATGTTCATATGACAGAAGCTACAAACATTAACATATAATACTCATTAATAGTAAATATATTATTACTAATAAATATATAAATAACACTATAAATATTCATAGTAAATATTCCTTAACTAAACATATTAATAATTATTAACAAATATTAAAATATATAAACAAAGGAATTTTTACACAAGTCTTGTCGTCGACTAACAAATGACACACTTGTATTGCTTGATATATTTAGCTCTAATATAAGCATGCCTTCTTATTTTGTATAATCTTTTTAGGGTTTAGTCATAAATACTTTGGCATTGTTTTCTATTTTGGACATTTTACCATCAATAAGTGTATTTTTCAATGTGAAATAAATTGAAATCATTCTCTTGAAACATAACAATCATCCTTGCAATGTATGTGAATTGTGTTTTTATTAGTTGTTTCAAATATCTAATACTTATTTGAATCTTCTTACTTGTAGCTTGGGTACAGGCATATTGATTGTGCACGCGCATATGAAAATGAAAAAGAGGTAATTTTCAAAGATTTGTGTGACTAAGCACTGTTAATAGGCAAGGAGACTGATCTCCATAAAATAATATTAACTAAAGTTTGCAACCTTATAACTGTTTTTAAGTTCCATTAATAGATAGAATAACATCTATAATTAATGCCCAATATATCTTAACTTCTGATTTATATTATGACAAGGATGTCATTTGCTTGGCTTAGTGGTGTACTGCTAAAATAAAGCGGATTATAGAAGATTTTGTGATTATATAGCAGGCAGGCAGACCTAATTTCGAAACTGAGTGATCTTGTATGGCAGGTTGGTCTTGCATTGAAAGAAATGTTTGAAATGAATGTGGTGAAGCGTGAAGATATGTGGATTACATCCAAACTTCGGTAATACAAAGCTTTTTGTAGGACACAAGTATGTACTTGTTTAGAGTTAGTCTGAAATGATCTAAAATACACGGATGAATTTATGGTTCTTCTAGTGTCAGAACTAGACATTATATTTGTTTTTATCTTGTATGATTATCTGTAATCATAGTACTTGAAGCTTAACAACTACTCAAGTTGTTCATTATTTTGTGTCGTCAAATTGTACATTGTATTTTAAATTTTATAAAAGAAGAATATATATTGAATAATATAATGGTTACAGTTAGAAAAACCTTTTTATGGCATGGTGACTGCTCATAAATAAGGAGAGCTGAAAAACATAAAACTTTAAAAGGGGTTAGAGTCAAAAAGTAAAACTAATATAAAACATAAGAGAGAGATAGAAAGTACTAAAGTGTTATAATTATAAGCATTTACACATGGCAGCAGGATAGAAGAACAAAGGCTTTATGAACACAGCATATCTGAGTGAGGAATTCAAAACAGTGTTTAGAAACAACTTTCTGTTGTTGAGTGATATGCTGTATTTCAGTCCCCTTTCAAGGCCCATTGTATTTTTGATGTCTCCAGAAACAACTTTCTGCAGTTGAGTGATTATTGTTTGCAGTACAACATCCTACTCTTTGGTCAATGCTTTGTTGACTTGCTTGTTCAAGATCTGTTTTTGAGTAGCAGCCAGCTTGGTGTGTGCTTTTTCAGATTGTTCACAAATGTTTTTGGACACCTTCCCGTTCTAGTCATGGATCTTTTGTTGACATGCTCTAACTTTTTGCAGGTCTTTACATTGTGTGACTTGGGATGAAACTTAGCTGAATTCCAACAGTTTGCTTTAAGAGAAGTGAAATATTGACGTGTGAAATACATCCTCTTATACCTAAAGATTGGTTTGAATCTTTTTTTTATTACTTGTTGAAATACAAATGGGCCAATGATAACAAAGGGCAGTAGGAAGGAATTTGACCCGTACTTCTGAAAAAAGCCATATTCATTTTTCACAAAGCAGCGATCTATGTAGAATTTTGCATTATGTGGCTATCTACTTTCCACTAGGTTTTCAGGATGGAAACGAGGGGCACATTTCTGAGACAGATTTTTTGAGGCCATTTTAGGGGATGACAAGGGAGGAATATATAAAAAGTAGGCAAATTGTTACAAATATAGAGAAATTTTAAATATGCATATGATAACAGTGATAACACATTCATCACATACATTATAGAAAACGTAATACACAATATTAGAGTTGAATTGAGAGTTCACATCAGGGTCGAACAAATTAATAAATGACAAAACTTAAAATTTAATTGCTTCTATATGTCATTGTCTATGTGCTATGATATAAAATTAAAAAATGCAACAAAATGTCCAAAGGTTGCAAGTTTGAACTACAAAATGATTGTCACAAAAACATATTGATATAAAGTATGAGGCTAGCCTTGATTGGCATCTACTAATAGTACAACAAAATTAGAAACTAACTCTGTGCCATTGCCACTATGAGGGACTACCTCATCCAACAGAACTCCAGCCAAAAGCTCGTGTCTTCTCCTTATCAATCCGGGGTGTCTATGGGATCGACATTCCACTTGAAAGTTGGAGCTTGTCGATACTTTGAAGTTTGATGATCTTGAAGTTACAAAGAACTATGAATGTCAACCAACTTCTTTGTTCATCTACGTATCAGCCTATTTCTGTTGATAGAGTGGATGAAGTTGTATCTGGACAAATTCTTCTTTGTAGTAGAGGAATTGGTAACTTGTGAAATAAGGCAAATGGAGAGCATTCTCAACTTTGGTGTACACTTGTTGTGCCATGTACACCATCCAATAGGATCAATTTGAGTTAATGCAGTTTTATCTATATTCCCCTCTAGTTTGTTGAATGTTGGACCACAAAGATTAGTAAAGGCAAGCCATTACGTGTGAAGTATAGTCGACTTCTTGCTTGAATATGTCTTTTGAAGGGCCTTCATTAACTTTCTTTCACCTCTTCGTCATCACAAGGAGGTAACTTACTAGCCTTTGATGCATACCATTTGAGATTTAGAGCAAAGACTACCATATGAAGTGGGGTGTTCATAGTGTTCCATTAGTGCATCAAAATGGGCTTAATATGCTGCTCAATTAATCACAAATTAGGGTCCAAATTGTTTGCTTCATCTGCCCTTGCCTACTATTAGATGTCTTATAAATCTATCTGTGACTAGGAAAGGTCATATCAGTATATCTAATGATATCTACAAGAGGTGAGACGAGGCAGACAAAAAAAGGGTTAGAAAAGTATAACTAAAATTTAATAATAAAATTAGGGAGACAAAAAATCAACAATTTTTTTATTGTAGTGGACCATCATCATCATCAAGGATCATTTATTTGATATTTTTAATTTAAGCAATATTTTCAATAGGCCATCTGCTCCACTTTGAATTAACTATCATCAATTGTAGATCCTCTTGCATATCAATCATCCTCCCTAACAAATTGAAATACTTGGCATACCTAGTCTTCATAGGTTTGAGAAATTCTTTCTTTGAAAGTCTTGGAGAGAGCAAGTGATGTGTGGGGGTTAGAAAGAAAAATTTGAATATCTCTAGCTTCTACCCTCACTTGTTGCATCTAATCTATCTTCTCTGGCTTTCAATGCATAAACAAAACATGGTGTCCAAAAGATGTGCTTGTAAGCATACTCCACTATCATGTTAGCTAAATTGCATGTGTTGTATTGGTGACCACTCGTACAACATTTGATGTCCCAACCTCCTTTATAACATCTCTCAAAGTATTAAATTAGAAGTCCTCATCCTTAGACTTCCTAGAACAATCAATAGCTCTAAGAAAATAAGACCTAGTTAATGATGTTGATATGTTGCTGATGTCTAATATTGGTCCACCCATCCATAACAATAGAACAGCTTGTCCTAATCCAACTTTGCCTCATGTCCTTCATCACCAAACTCACCTTACCATTTTCATTGCCAAGGAAGGTAGTGTGTAGTATATGTTCTCTCGAGTGAATAAGGGACAAACAAAACCTACATCTTTGAACATTTGTTTGGAGTAAGGAGAATGTGCTACGTGGAATGGGATAGCATGGGCATGGAAAGAATGGCTATGGAAGAGTTTGCCACATCCCATGCTTGCATGTTGAGCATACATGCAACTGTCTCTGCCTTCTCACTAGCATTAGTCTTTCTCTTCCCTCTTGTAGAAATGTTGTCACTATCACTACCAATCTAAGTTACCAGTTCAGGTTCGGATTAGACAATCACATAATATCATATAAACAACAAAAATGCCATAAACTTGTAATAATATCATCATGATCGTACCAGCATAGCATCATATACTTCAAGTTCAACATCAAAATATTAAAATGATAATATCAAGCTCAAGTATTATTGTTTCAACTTTCAGCAATTGAAACTTCATAGTAAGTTTCAATCATCTTATGGATTATTCATTATATAAATCTTCTTCTTCTTCATCGTCAATGACATTAGTTGATTCACAAATAGTGCCAAGGCCAATGGGATTAGCTGCAGCAATAACATTCTCCCTGTCCCAAGTCTTCAAATATAGCAACTACAGTTGAGAAGTGGAAGCATCCAAGTTTGTATGCTCTGCATTTATATCCCACATCTTCGATTCTCCTTCTTTGTATTCATTTTTATTGTGTGAAAGGAGACACAAGTCAGAATGCACATATACTAAGTTCTCCGTTCTCTTTGATTGCAACCTATTGCGCTTTACTGAGTGGATGAAAGAATATGTGCTCTAGTTTCTCTCTAATGCAAATGAGCTAACAACCTATAAAGACAACACAAAGTAAACAATTAAAATTAAATTATTAAAAGTTCTAAAATTACTAGCAACCCATGGAAACAGTAAATAAAAACTGTAAATAAAACTTACTTGTGATGCAATTTTGGTTGTGAGGGGTTGCAACAATTGGAATTGTTGGCCATGGAGGTACCACCCGACACCCACTATGAGCATCCTTAAAACGATAACAAAGAGCGTCAATACTTAGACCTCTTGCATTCACAGACTTTATGAACTCATCTAGAATCAAATCTTGCATATCATCATTAGAAAAGAGTCTAAGGAATGCTGCCTTGTACCCATCAAACACTTCTAAATCTCTATATGGTGGAAGCCTTCCTGGCATATCAAGATATCGTTTGCTATAATATTTTAGTGTCAATGCATAGGCAAGAAGATGGAGATGGGTGGTCATCTTGTTCCATCTTTATGCAACAATTGCTTGCAATTGTTTGAAGAAGGTCTCCTTAGGGTCTTGCTCTTTGTTATTTATGATTTTCTTCATCTTCTCAAGTATTGAGTTGATGCCATTATACACTTCTCCAATGCAAGGCCTATCCATGTTAGTGTATCGAAGCAAGCTCATAATGGGCTCGGTGCTAAGGAGATTCTCCACACGTTCCTAGCATGAGTCATCCAATATCCTTTGCTTAATTTTTGTTGCTCTCTCAGTGCTTCTTTGCCTCTATACAAACCAATTATTGCTGATCCAATATTGCAAAGTGCCACTTTCACTTTCACAAGTTGTCTTAAGATGATTATGTTAGATGCAAAATGGGTCTCAACAACCTATAATATAAATGAAAGAAAAAAAATATAATTAAATTGAGACAAACTTTAAAAAGATTACACATTACACAACCAAATTATGAAAATAAAAAAAATGTAAGACACTAAGCTTAATTTAAAAATAAAATTAAATTAGTACCTCAAGTTCATTTACCTTCAATAGCTCCAAATTTGAGAATAATCTGAAAATTCCTTTAGACGTGGTGTTTTGTGATGAACATTTGAATGTCCCCAATCTTTGCATACACCTCTTTGATCCACCCAATTTTGTTCCCAATCTTTTGTAGCATAAGATTGAGTGGACCACACAAGGTGTTCAAAAGATATGCTGATATTGCTCTTCAACCAACAAGCCAACAACTCTATAATTCTTTGCGTTGTCCATTATGACTTGAACAATGTTTCTAGGTTCCATTGTCTCAATGGAAAAGGTGAGAATATCAGCGATAAATATAATGTCCCCATTTTAGCAGACAAATTTTGGATGATTAGCCTATCATTCTAACCCTCATAGGCTAATATTTGTGGATAGGGGGTCTTCTGAGGCAGAGACTTGGTTAATGGAGGTTCTTGTTTTCCCTAGAATTCAATATGGTCCAGTTTGGTCTTCGTTTGGTTCAGATTGGACATTGTTTGGGTTAAGTTTCATATACTTTCTATTTTCTAGTAAGTTTTGAGATGCTTAGAGAGGGACCCTTGCTATTTTAGAAAGGGGGATGGTCATATGCAGTTTGATCAAGTTAGCTCCCAATTCAGACGACATTCAAAAATGTTGTGTATTCATGGAGATATTAATGTTTATTTGACTTGAATAAACATTAGTTTTTTAAAGCTTATATTATAAAGTTATAATATAACTTTATAATTTCACTTAATGTTGAGGGTCTATTCATCATTGGAAGGGGGCCAGTTGATTAATTAATTATAAATGCCAAACTTAAATGAATTATTAAAGGGTTTCCTAAGTTTGAAATAAAATAACATTTAAAATGTTATTTAAAATGCTTTTATGGAAATTGTGCTTTAAAGAGGAATTATAAATACTCCCTCAAGGAAATGGATTGGATATTATTGTTATGCATCTATATTCTTTGAACTTGGTTTGGGAGAAGAGTCCGAGGGTTTCATTCTTTCAACAGCCATTGGAGAACATAAAATTTCAAGTGTCACAGCCATTTGAGTTGGTGAAATATCCAGTGAATTTGGCATTCAAGTGAGCTTCATTCAAGAGTTCTATTTGTGCTTAAAAGTAAAGAATTTCATCTAGGGTTTGAAGGATTGGAAGGTATATCTACAACAGACTTGGAGATTCATTCTTGGCAGCCATTCTATATCCGATTTAACTATTTAGTAGCTGCTATAGTGCCCTTGAACAGTGACGCTACAGTATCTATGAACAGTAGTTGCTACAGTACCTTCCTCTTGGCACGTGGGGTTTATATCAAGCAATGGTTAAAGTTTGTCAAGTGCAGATTGCATACTTGTAGGAGAATATTTATGGGACCTTGATTGCCGGTTTGCAGTTACAAAATTTGTTGTCATAACCTTTTTCAGACCTGCAGTTCATTCCAGCTCAAACAAGCAAAATAGGATCAGATTTACCAAGGGACATTGCAGTGGTATATGGGCTTGCCTGCAAAGTGTTTGACCAAATGTCAAACATTCAAAATTAAACCACAATCCAGTGTTCGTCAGAGTTAGAACCCCAAGGGTTCTTACAGTAAATGACTCATCATTTACTTGCCCCTCACAATCCATGGATTTCACAAACATTGCCCTTTTATGGGACACCACTATGACATTGATCAAGGGATGATTTCTTGAATCTTTCCACCCATCTGAAACAATGGATACCCCTATCTCAATCGATGAATCCCTTATGGGCTTCAATGCATCCTTGACCCCCTTGACCTCTCTTTCCAACAAAGTGCTGCATATCTTCTCATAATTGGGGCCCTTATACCCTCTTGGAGCTTCATTGACACTTTTCAACATCTTCTTCCAGTATGGGGAGCAAGCAACATTGAAAGATGACCCATTTGCATATATGCATCTTGCTATATCTTGGTCGGCAATGTCTCGAGTCTCATTTTGAAATGAAGTTTTCAAAGGTCCCTTTCTTTTCTTTGCAATGGGTGCTTGAGTTTTAGTTTTAGGCTTAGTTGTGGTAGTATAAAAGGGGCGGTCTACTATCTAGTATTTCGATTCAAAGATGGGAGGCGCATTCCCTTTGATTTTTTTAGTCGGCAAATTTTGTCTATGTGCTTTTCTCTCTTTTGCTTTCATGCTCCATGATATATTTTAACTGTCTCATTTGGTATAGGAGCATTTTTTTCCAGGGCATTTCTTGACTCCTCTTCTAGGGAATCCACACAAATGGCTTACCGCCCGATTATATGAACTATAACACTTCCTTTCTACATCACAACCCTAACATTTTCAACAGAATCCCCCACCTCCTAAAAGAGGTCTTATAATATCAACATACTTCAACAAAGGAGAATCGGGATTTGGATCTATTTTTTTGTTCATTATTTGCATTGCCTATGGAGGAAGAGGTAGAAGCCATTGTAGTTCCTATGGAAAGAAATTTTACACATTCAAAATAAAAACAAAAGAATGGAAAAAAATAGGTAGATCTTATGGACAATTAAAGAGATGAAAAAAATTAAAAAACTTAAAACAAAAACAAAATAAAATGAATAAAAACTTACCTCTTTCACCCAATAGAAGATTGCAAAGGAGTAGGAATGAAGCTCAAACGCTTGATCAAACTTCACAAATCAATCTTCCAACTCTCTCTTGCTCAACCACCTATTTGCTCCATCTCAAGAGAAAACAATTTGTTTGCACAACAAATGAGCCATAAAATACAACTTGAGTCATTTTAAAACATCTTTTTAGGGTTCAGATGTCAAAAGTTTATTAATTTCCAAAAAAAAGACTTAGATGACACTTTTTTGGTTGGGTACACATGTTGTCCAGTGTAATTCGCCTAGGTTCGAACCTAAAAAATGACTTAAACAACACTTTTTTGGTTGGGTTCGCATGTGGTTTGGTGGAATTCACCTGGGTCTGACTCGGGTTCAAACCTGGTCTGGTCAGATCGAACTAGCTGCTATGGGCATAGACCTTGTTCGAACCTTAGTCAGATCGGCCTTCGACTTGGACCTGAACATGGTTCAAACCAGACCGGTACTAGGGGCTAGGAAGGCCGAACTAGGTAACTTAGCTACCAACTGTAGAGGGCATATGCATAGTTGATTGTGCAGATTGTGTTGGCATTGAAACAGTCTTAGACCTTGCTTCCACTTCCATATGCAATCCATGAACCTCTACCTTCTCATCCACCTTTATATTTGAACACACCGTAGCCCTATTTATGTCATTAGATCCAATAGATGAGAATGCATTCGCATGTAGTTCCTAAAATCTGATTTGCAAATGTGACACAACCACATTCTACTTCTTTAATTTTTCTTTGTATCTTTATGTAGGGTGTTGCGAATTGGAGAAAATGATTTTTGGATTCTAAAGGGCTTTTTGCATAAGGTCTTTAAATGTCAAAAGGGCACTCAAATGGATTTTGTGGTTGTTCCACTTCACCCGCAACACTTCCATACATTGATGAACCCCCAATTGAGCTTGAAACTCTCACATTTTGATTTCTTTCTTCCATCTCATTTTCACTATTCTCACTACTACTGCTAATGTTGTTTTTGTGAAACAATAATGCAAGTTCCAACTGAAAATAGAAAAAGCAAATCATTTTTTCCTTTAAACTTTGAAGAAAAATAAGCAACAGGAAAAAACAAAAGGAAGAATCACTTACCTCTTTCACTTGTTTTGCTACCTTACTCCTCACTGAGCACTAATTTTAATTTTTTAGGTACACCTTCAAGCCCTATTCAAAATGATATTTTTGGCTCCAATTTGGCCACAAATGTTCTCTCCATGTAAAAATGGGTTAGATTGAGGTAGGGAGACTTTTTTTTTTGGTTAATTTAGGGCTAAGTGTGGTGTGGGAGCCCACAAAAAATAAAATAAAACAATCATTTTTAATTTTGGAACTTTTCTAAATAAAAAATCACTCACAGTCATGGGGATTGCCAGCTGTCCCTAAGATGGCCAGGGCCAGCTGAGATGTCCTAAGCCATGTTGGGGATGTCTGGCCACACGGTTAAGATAGCCACACAGTTGAGGGATGTTTGACACATCTCCGGCCATCTCAAGGATGTTAGGCTGTCCCTGGAACATCCTCAGGGATGGGTACACCTAAGAAAACACTGGGGACTCATCCCCAGGGAACTTACCCTAGCTATTTCCTTTTCTTCTGAGTCTAGGTAGAAAGTTTTTCTGTTCAGTCCATATCAATTGAGGTACTTACTGCAAGGAGCTTCATGAGAGTGTCAACTATTCTAACATTCAGACCTTTGGTGCCACTTTTTTCCTTAGGAGATTTGATGGTATTGAAGTCTCCTATGAGGAGACTAAGTTGTTGGTACACCTAAGAAAACCCCGCGGACTTGCCCCAGGGAACTTAGCTATTTCCTTTTCTTCCGAGTCTAGGTAGAAAATTTTTCTGTTCAGTCCATATCAATTGAGGTACTTACTGCAAGGAGCTTCATGAGAGTGTCAACTATTCTAACATTCAGACCTTTGGTGCCTCTTTTTTCCTTAGGAGATTTGATGGTATTGAAGTCTCCTATGAGGAGACTATGTTGTTTGAAGAGTTTAGGCCCAATCTTTGAGACTTCCTGTATTGATGGTATCACCGGATCTCTTTTTGGTGGTATGTTTACATTTGTTACAATCCATCTGTCCAAATTCATATGAAAAGGAGTAATAAGGCTGTACACCACATGGAGATTAAATGGTGAACAAGTACATTCCCTAGTGGATTCCTATGTATGGAAACCCTTTACGGGCACATGCAATTCTTGTAATGTGATTAAATCAATGCCATTAGATGTAACTGGGTTCTTGAGAAGTTGGAGCCTCCAATTTCCCTTATGTTCTAGGAAAGTATCCCTATTATTTGTAGTGTTCTTCTGTGAGGTACTCATTTTCACTGTTTCCTTCCTCATGTAGCTTTGGTATCTTTTGTTCATTAGTCTTGCTCCATTAAGTCTAGATTTGTTATGCCTGATGTGGGATTTTTTGGTGCAATGGGTACTGTGACTTTTTCGATCATAATGGGAGGAGTTTGAATTGCCAAATTGGTTTGTTTCTCTCTACTGTTGTTTGGTTGGTTTGTGATCCTTCGATTTGGTTTGAGAGATAGAAGCTTGCATTGTGAAATAAACTTTTCTTCCCTCAATTTAATAAGTGGATCTCAACATTTCCATGAATAATCTGTTTCAGAACTTTATTAGTTCATCAAACAGAGACAATTATCTCTGGACCATTGAGAGGACCTCATCATTTGGTCTAGAGATACTGCCTAAACAATCTTGACAGATAAAACTGTCCTTTTTTCCAAAATTCTGAACAGCTTAGTGATGGAGCAATAATAGGTTGATGCATTGAGTCTCTGACGTAGTTCAGATTTTTTTCATTTATTTTGTTGTGAGAAATGTATTCTGTTCAGGTATGGCATAAAGTCCTTCACATGTCTGTACAAATCTTTGCATACTGTTTCATGGCACCCGTTTCTCCAATTATAAGGCTGCAAATCAAACAATTACTTCAAAGATTGTCCTCTTAAATTGTTTGATGTTCAAGTGGGAATTCTGCTCATGCTTGCCTATGAAAACTTTTATTGACACTATAGAAGTTCATCTCTACAGCATTGTAAAGGCTGTGAGCCATTATAGGAGATTCTTTGCTCATTTAGGAGCCTGGTTTTGTTTTGGGCATGCTTTTGATACTAGTTCTCATCATATGGCAAGTTGGCCATGGATGAGAGATACTTTCGGAGCTTTTATTGTTCGACTCTTATAAATATATTGTTTTTTTGGCTCAGTCTCTAGTCTTTTACAGTTTAACTAGCTTAAAAGATTTATGGTCATCATTTGGGTTGAAGACAGGTAGACGATCCAATGATCTATATAGTTAGAGGGTTGTCAAGTTATGAATGATAAACATTAAAAACCCTATTAATCAAGACCTAATATTGTTTATTCTGCATTTCCATGGTATATGTTTGCAATCTTATCATTGCTTTACTTCTATGTACTTGTGAAAATGATTTCTTTAGATACTGCCTACAACCAGAAATTCTACATATATTGCTTTTTTTTTCTCTTTGGTAACATGGGAAATATTGGTCTGGCCCAAGCTGGTTGAGACTACAAACCGTGGATTTCAGCCCCAGTATTAAGGCAAACATTCCAAACCTGTGAGCACATTGGTCTGGCAGGGGCACAAAGGATGTGAGTTCAATCGTCCAGCAATGGTTTCATCCTGGGTGGCAACAACAGTGCCATATTTTAACTATTCCACCATTCCTTTAACGTCCTGTGTATTTATTGCTTGCTAAAAAAGTAAGGTATTGCAGTTTTAATGTCACAAATCCTCAGAAACATCTCTTATATGATTAATTATCAAACTATCAACACATTTGATGTTGCCTACTGTAATTGTTGACTACATTATTGTTCCTAAAATAAAAAATTAATTGCTAGCATTTTCAAATTCATCTGCTACCTTGTGTTTACTATTACAGGGTCAGTGATTGCGCCCCTGGAAAGGTGGCAGGAGCCTTGGATAGTACTTTGCAAGACCTGCAGTTAGACTATATTGATCTTTACCTTGTATGTAAATATTATTTGCCTTTTAAATAATTACGTTTTCCTTGAATTGATTTTAACGTACCCTGGTAAGTACAGCCATAACATTCATTTGTCTGCAATAGATGCATTGGCCAAATGCTGATATTTCCAGCACATGGAAGGCAATGGAGAAACTTGTCGATACTGGAAGAGTCCGTGCTATTGGTGTAAGCAATTTTTCTTCCAAGAAGTTGCAGGATATGCTTGCCTATGCAAAAGTGGTGCCAGCTGTGAATCAGGTTGAGCGCCATCCAGTGTGGCAACAACACAATCTTCAAGCTTTTTGCAAGTCTAAGGGCATTCATGTATCGGTAAGTATGCTTTCATGTGAAACAATTTCTGATACTGAATATTGTTGACCTGTTCTAGGAGTTAGTCTGATATGTATCAGAACAAGCTGTGTATATATTTGCTTACCAAAACATGGGTGTATCAAATTCAATGCATGAGGTGAATTCGATAGTAAGTTTTCCAGTGCTTTCATTCTTTGTTTTTTGATATTTTCTCATGAATACAGGCATACTCTCCCCTGGGCTCTCCAGGTACTGGATGGTTTAAAGTAAAAGTTAAAGTTCTAGAGCATCCCGTGCTGAAGGAAGTGGCAAAAGAATTGGGCAAGACGCCTGCACAAGTTGCACTTCGCTGGGGTGTACAAAGTGGCTATAGTGTGCTTCCAAAAAGCAGCAATGAAGATAGAATCAAAGAAAATTTTGATAGATTTGACTGGTCAATCCCTCAAGAGTTATTTGATAAGTTTTCTCAAATTGAACAGGTATGCAGCTCTAGTCAGCCCTGTTTTATTGCCATTCCTTTTTAACATTATTTTGGTTTCAATGTTAAGGCCCCATTGTCTGCTCTCTTAGGTAAGGTTGCTTCAAGGAGATTCTCTTGTCAACAAAACACGTGGCCCATTCAAAAGTTTCGAGGATCTTTGGGACGGAGAAATTTGAAACAATTTCTTGTTTTCAAACTCTGTCTTGTTTTACAAGTAGGGAAGAGGAAATCCTCGATGCATTTGCCTGGATTACTTTCCCGGGCTTCATCTAGTTATGTTTGCAATTTCTTCGTGGTTTCAGTGCTGTTTATAAAATTTCTATGGTGGTTTTTACAGTAGCACATTTTTAGGTGTACCTTTTAGCACGTTTGACATCTTGTGATCATTTAAGAACGTTAATATAATTGACCTGCTCATTTCTATCAGTTCAAGTGATTGAAATTAGAGATCAAGTGCGTAGTTGAAGTTTTAGGATAAATGAAGAGGCAGTGAACCAAATAATGGAGCAATCTTAATAGATTTTCAGGAATCAACAGAAAATAGCCAGACAAAAAATCTGTACAAGTTCCATAATCTGAACTTCCATCTTGTTCATTCCTTTTTAATCCTTCATAGTTCGCATGAGAGGTGATGAGCCAAGAAAGAAATGGATAAATCTAATAGACTTTGAGGAATCAACATTGAAAATCTCAACGAAAAATCTAAACAAGTTGTGATCCATATTTTGAACCTCATATCTCGCTTATTTCTTTTTTGTTCTTTTTTATATTTTGCGGAGACATCTTCTTGAAATTGTAGGTTGATTGTGTGAAGGCTCGTGGCCAGCAAGATCTTGAGTTTAGTTTGATAATATTTATGTAAGAATAATATATCAGGCAGGTAAAATATATCAGGAGTGAAATCCTCGCCACAAGTTAACCAAATTAATTACCATAAAATTTAAGTGAAGATATGCACAAAATGCCATGACATGCATTTGAATAGTAGTGTGAGAATTCTCATGAAGTGGGTGGGTATGTTTAACCTCTATAATATTTAAGTATTTAATTATCACTGAAGATTAAAGGAAATATAATCATATATATGATATATAGGAGAGAGTTAAACGATCAGTTATATAATAGTCTATCTAATTTAGACTATTGGGGTATCATTAATTGATTATATTCCTTTGATGAAATCTTAATTCTTGAACAAATAAAATGCTTGACAAAGGCTTGTTGAAGATGCTCAATAGTTGTTGAAATATGTTGCACATCATTTTTTTTCATGTTGTATTTGCTCAAGAATGCAATGCATATTATTTTAATGTGTCTTGACATGTACTTGTCGGTGACTCTAGTGCATGCCTATGTTATTATGTTTTGGCATGTAGTACTTGTTGATGAGTATGATGCATATACTTGATGCAACATGTTCATATTGACAATGATTTGATTATCTACCCAAATCCTAAATGTGCAAAGCCAAGCTCTTCATGTAGATGATGTGACCATTGCAATTGTTGTCTTGCCCAATCCCTTGGCTCCATAAAAGATCTAGACCATTTTAATTTTTGCTCAACCATGCAATTCAACCACCCTAATAAGTAAATATGCACATCTAGAAGTAGGTCCTTGATCATCTTCATGTTCTATATTTAAAGTGTTGTTGGGATCATACCTTTCCACTTTTTAAATGACGTCATGACCTCAAAGACTAGTAGATGAAGGAATAATTATGTCAAATATGGGTTGGGGGCTTGGCTTGATTGACAAGATCTTCATGTGGTAGGCATGAGGTCATGAAGTTTAGTTTACCCCTAGCCCACATGGTACTTGAGGATGTGTCATGCCAACATCACCAATCACATTAAAAAGTCAACAAGGTGTGCTATAGTTTACGAGGGGAGCTACTTGATTTCCAAAATCTAAAAAAATTCACGTCAAATAAATTGCTTCACTTCATAATCTTGATTGAAGATTAATGCCATGTATTGTACAACTTGCCATCTTAACAAGCTCCTTGTTTTTTCATTTATATTACCTCATTTTGTTTTGATATTGAGAAAAAAAGGAGTGAAAAGGCCTTGACCCTTGTAGAATAGGATTAGCCAATTGACAAACGAAATACGAATCAAGAGATATGGATTAATGGAGTAAACCATTCAAAGAAGACAAAAGAAGGCAAGACACAACTTTGACCGAAAGAAACAACATAGACCCTTAGAACCCCACTCAAATAATGCTAAAATTAAATATGTTATGTTTCACCCCCAAAACTCTAGGATGAGACTGAGAGATTTAGGAAGGTCTCTCTTTTGCCTTCATACAATAGTCCAAGTGATATTATTATCCCAATCCATATAACAAGGGAAAGTGGATGAAAATCTTCTAACAAAGGATTAGTAGTGTACATATAAGGAACAATAGAATGTCAAGGTAAGGAAGCCAAGCAACAAACCATTTCTCTATGACTAGGATGATGTTGAACCAAAGTTGAAGACATTACAGGTTGAATGATCAAGGAAGTGGTTGGGATTCTCTAATGGGAGTTGATTGATCAATAGGGCCAATATGTTAAAGGAACATCAATTGCTTGGGAACTAATGTCTTGTGAAGGGTGGTTGTACTAAGAGAAGCCATCACCATTGGAGTGTATTGTCAGCTGGTGGTCTTTGGTATTTTCCCACATCATTGTGTCCATGTAATAGGAGGGGAGGCAATTCACTACCAGGTGTCCCATTTTAAAGCATCATCTACATCCAAAGTGGAGACCCTCATAATCAAGTGGTTGAGTTAGGTCTACTATCCATCAAAACGACATCCCTGTGTAGAGGCTTGGAGATATCAATGTCCACCAAAAAATGAACAAAAGTAGAATGTCCCATGAGAGGTAGTAAAATCTACCTTTAAAAGAACTATCTAATAGAGTTGCTAATTGTCTTGTGGCAAGAATCTTCACAAATTTGAGAGGAAGATTCAAAAGATGAAGTTACATGGATTTGATATTTACAGGTTTCGAAAGGGGATTAAAAGAAGTCTAGGGAAGAACTCAAATACATGATGAAGAGTTCAATTATGCTCTTTAAAATTGACTTCCACGAAATCAAAACCTACAAATTAAAATCTTTTGTGTAAAAAAATCTTTATTCTCTACTAATTTCTTACTCAAGATTCATAACAGAAGAACCAACATGAAAAAGAACTTGAAAGTGAGTTAATCTACTGTATCTTGGTCATTCATTTTAACATATCCTCTCACCACAAATTGGCAAATGAACTTTGCAAGAACCTATGAGCAAATTCAGTCTTAACGTGTAGTAACTGGTGACGATGGAGCAAGTGCATAAGGTAGAACAATGCTATAGCTACCAAACACGAGTCTTCCCCTTGAAACTGGGGCACCTATAAAATCATTTACAATCTTATCACATGCTGAAAATTAGGGTACATCGATAGGAATGGGGTGAGAATGGTATTTTTGAACCAAATGCAATTTCCAGGTTTTAGGCTAAACTCAAAAATCGTTGCCTGCATCTTTGTAATCTAGTCAAAAATGTGAGGTTTGGAATAGGGTATAGGCATCCAGAGAAGGATATTGTCATATGTTGTAGCTACTTCCCTAGCAATCATGTATGTTATTAGTTAACTGTATGACAAAATACCAAACTTTCTTAATAAAACCTTGACAAACCTTGAATAAGCATGATAATTTGTATTGTAAATTTATGTGGAGATATGTATTATACTCACATTATGAATGGAAGAATGTCTGTCAACTAAAATTTACAGTTTATATATATATATATATATATATATATATATATATATATATATATATATATATATATATATATATATATATATATATATATATATATATATATATATATATATATTTAAATTGTCATTAAATATCTATTAATATAAAAAATATTTGATCAATATTAAAAACTATTACATTTAAAATTTCATAAAAATAATATGGATAAATATATCCTTCTAAAAAGTTTCTTTAAAATAATAAATAATAAATTGCCTCTATTAATATAAAAATAATAATTAAAATACTAATTTAATTTTAAAAGAAAATTGTAGGGAAAAAATGATTCAGAGTAATAAAATAATAAAACAATAATCTAAATTTGAAGGAAATTAAAGTCCTTTTAAAGACAAAATCAAAATCTCATACTTATAAGAAAACTATTATTTACAAAATTTGAAATTATAAAGTAAAATATTATAAAAATAAAATTTATATTTAATTTTTATATAAACTAATGTTTATATTTCTTTGCTTAAATCAATTATTTTACATTAACATTTTTCTTTAAAACATTATTTTTTAATATACTTAAAATAGGAATTAAAGAATACAAATATGAACTAATTTTGCATATAATATTGTTTATCTTCAAAGTAAGTGAATTTAGTAGAGATTTTGGAAGGATCCAAGACAAGACATAAATGACTAAAATTTAGGTGATTACCAATGGTAGTGATTTTTGCAAGAGTAGCAAAATTTAAGTGATTACCAATTGTAGTGATTTTTACAAGAGTAGCTCATACTTTGTGAACTCATTATGTATTGAATGCTGATGATTTCTATTAGAAGACCACTTTATGTTATTGGTTTTGAAGCTTTGAAATTTATATCATTCTTATTTGGTTATTATAGAAAAATGTTTTGTTTTGGTCCTTTAAAGTTTATTTTGGCTTTTAATTGTTGCAATTGAAAGCATTATGAGAGCTTTGGAAGTGCTCGTGACAAGTCTGTACATGCATTGAATGAAATACGAGAAATGACCTAATGAAAATTATGGAAAATTTAATGGATATTTGATTAATTTGGATAGAAATGAAAACCCGATGCTACCTAAATAGACAACTTTTTATAAAAAAATATTTTTTGTTTTGAATTTTTATTTTACACTATTATAGATGACACATGTTAAGAGGAAGAAATGAAGAATATGTTGGAAAAAAAGCTAATCTAATTATGAAAAAAAGAAAAGAATTGAAAAATTATCTTATCACATTATTAAAATCTCGAAAATATTTGATTTATGAGAAATTTAAATAATATGGAAGTGCTCTTTAAAAAAAAATTATTCTTTACTACAAGAGAAGGGAGGTGATTGTGGGCTTATGTATAAAATTAACTATAGGGGATGTGATTGTGATTTTGGAGGCCTCTATTTAGGTTTTTGATTTGGAATGTTTTAAATTCATTTAGGATTTTTTTTTGATAGACAAGTAGTGGGAAAGGCCCCATACACAATAATACAAAATTAACAAATACACAACAGATCCACATATGGGGAGCACAGAGACTAAAGACTCTGACTGTAGAATCCAAAGTGAACACAAAGATTTAGAAAGAAGGCACTAGGTAACCAGAAGACTAGACCAACAACCAATAAAAAATTAAGAAGGTGTCAATCGAAGGGCCCTGGTTCATTTAGGCTTTTTGACTTTTTCTTTCCTCGTGCTCCTAGTGAGGAGTGCATCCATTGAACATTGAGTTCCTTCATTCACTACATCTCTCCCCTTGGATTGGAGCTTCTCAGCTTTAGATTTACACCCTTTCTTCTTTTGGGGAAACATGTTTGGTTTGGAGATGCTACTAGTTGTTTGGGAAATAGTGCACTTTTTAACATGAATGATCACATCATATAAATCAAACAATTCATGACATTCTACCTCTAAATCATCCATGAACGAATAAGAGCCATTATATTCATTACCATCCACCTTAGTAATTAGAGATTGTCCTAGAGGAACAACTGGTTGCAAAGGGGGGGGATCCTAGGAGAAACATCCAAGGGAGAAAAGGACAACATAAGAGTGTGTATATCAACAAGGGTTTCAAGATCCATCCGAGTAGCAATTTTTATTTCCATGGTTAAAATCAACATCCAGATTGCCAGGCTTCTTGACCCATTTCTTAAAATTAAAACTCCTTGTGGTGTCTGATCTTGGTGAAGAGAAACTTTCAATCTTATGGTCAATCATGTTGCAGTGAAAGCATCTAAATGAGAGATCTTCATAGTTGAGAAATTGGGTCTAAGTACCTCAAGAAGAGTGGATCAAAATAGTATGTTGAATCAGTTTAGAGATATCAATAATAACAAAAAATCTAGTGTATCTATTGAATGGGGATGCAAATGAAGGGGCAAGTTTCACAAAGGACCAAATTAGCTCAATCAATTCCTTAATACGATCCATCTGGCACATGAGTAATGGGAGATTGTATATATCTAATCCAGACAGGGACAATCGTGATCCTAGCAGCATGTTGGATTAATTATGGAAAGATAAGTACTGAGAGGGGAGGGGTGAATCAGTACTTAAAATTTTTTTAACTACTTTTCTAACCATTCACCGAATTATAAACTTTGCAACATATAAATCAAAACATAAATCATAGCTCATAACACCATGATTTTCCGTCTCACAAAAATCTTTGGTTAGAGGAAAAAACTGCGGTGGGGATGGTACCCACAATACTCCACTATTGCAGTAAAAAGTTTTGCTCAGTTAGAGCTACAAATTTTAGCTATTTTTGATAGCTTGCCCCATTAAGAGTATTTACCCTATGTAGACACCTAAAATTGTCCTTCAAACTAATATTAATTTTTATTAATATTTGCCCTTAACATTATAGTTTATTTTTATTAATTGACTATAACCGTTATATTCTTCTATTTATTTAATTAAATAAATTCATTTTCTTTTTGTATTTAAATTTTATTCAAATACTATAATATATTAAATTAAATTAAATATATTATCCCTCCATTTCCCTTTATAAAATAAATTTTATTTATTTTATTCCTCCACTAGCCTAAAGTTCTTCTAAACCCCTTTTAAATATTATTTTAATTTAACCCCTTTTCCCTTTGCTTATATTTTTCTAATATTCCTCTAATCTTAATTAAAAGGTGGATTACCTCTAATCATGTGCACAATCGCCTTTTCAAAGGTAGCCACCTCTCCATCTTTTTTCTCCACCAATCATTTTTAAATTCCTCTTTCCCTCTAAAAGTGAAGTTTGACTTTTTCATCTTTTGCCACTTCACCTTTTTCAAATCTTACCTAACATATTTTTGCCTCTTGATCCTATCCACTCATTTATTTTTGCCTCTTTATCTTAGCCACTTCCCTTTTGCCTCTTAATCTTGGCCATCCATTATTTTGCCTCTTAATCTCCACCGTCCAATTCTTTTCATTTTCTATAAAAGGAGGTATCATTCCTCATTTTTATCAAAATTAAATAATTCTTCTAATCTTCTTCAAGGCTGAATTCTTCTCAATGCTTCTCAATTCTTATGCATCTTCTAGCATTCTAAATCATTCTAGTTCTAGTTCTTTCTTTACAATATAATCTTGTTTCTAATCTAGATCTTGTTGCATCCATTTTAGATCTTAATTTTGTTTTCATTATCATTATCTTGAAGCAATCTTGCATCAATCTTAATCTTTATCATTTGTGAAACTTGGGACAAGTTCCTCATACTTGTTCTCAATCCCTTCACCATCATCTAGCTTGCATCTCATAGTTTTGCATTAGTATTGCATTGCATTTGTGTTGGGAGAGCATACCCACAATAATCTTGAAGAGAAAATCAAACAAGGCTTTGGGTGCCATTTCTTTTAGCTCATCGGAGGTTGTAATGAAAGTCACTTATTTTGTTGCATTTGAAATGACTAACATCTAATATGATTTTGTTTGGTGTTTTGGTGTTTTTGATTTGTAGCAAATAAGTCCATATTTTCATTGCATACACCCTGCTAAGAGTATAAAGACTTAATCAATCCACCTTGCTAAAAGATTTTACAACTCTAATCCAAGAGATGTACCCTGTTAAAGGATTTACAAATTAAGACCTATGAGGGCCTACTTAGTTAAGAGATTTTACAATTTTGATTACACTATAACCAGTAACAAAAATTGTCTGTAATGATGCATCAACATATGTTTGTTAGAATCAATATGCTCAATATCATTTACCTCATTATGTATTTCACTAACAATTCAACTTTTGTGCTCGGTAGCCTCAACTCTAATTCACATTCACAATTCTCCTTTTACCACTATGTTACTTGGTAGCTTCTCTGCTCTTCATAACCTGCTCACTATAATTTCTCTTCCTCTGCTCTCTCTCTGACACTCTGATCTTCATATACTGATCCTTTTATACTCGATCTAGAAGCGGTGGAAATGTTCTAGATTCTTCTTCTTAAACGGTGATAGCATTGGTTACATCTCCAATGCATATATTCCACTTAATTTCCATTGGTGGATCTTACCTGTAATCATGCACAATCATCTTGTTTAAATCTCCAATGTATTACTAGACAATCTTCTTGGAATTCGTAAAACATTTTATGCTCGGTGTCCAGATTCAATGCATCTAATATAATCTATTATGTTGGCCTATGTTACTCGGTAACACATTTTGTTCTTACTCGGTAACATGTATACTCTCAGCCTGGTAACTACTATCATACACTTTGACTCAATAACTATTTTGCATTGCTCAGTGTCTGTCACTCATTTCCCTTTAGCGAAACTGTCTCTACCTTTACCGACTAACTTATTTTCTTTACTGTCTGACTTTGATAATCAATATGACTTTAACAAAAATAATGACAAAAAAATAACTCTTTAGGAGTATCAATCTCCCCCTTTGGCATTATTTTGACATCATTGTTAAAAACTTAAAAGTCATCAAAATTTTGTGTCCTTAATCACAATTTGACCATGTATGAAATTCTCGGTATAACTTATAATTCTCCATAACTCCATCACTCCTTGGCTTCATAAATCCCCCTAGAGAAATACTTCTTATATACATATCTATCCCCCTTTCATATCTATTCCCCTTTTATAATACTATATATCCCCATTTTTTGACAAAAATTCCAAAAACAAAATTACTTACTATGATCCGATGGAGGAATCTTATAAAAAATGTATTCGTACCTATGATTTGCATCTTTCTGAGATGTCTCCCATGATTCCTTGAGTGTCTGCAACACCACAATTTGTTCACCAATGTCATCTGCTAGTCCCATCATGCTATCCATAGCATTGATGTCAAGGGTATTCACTAACTCCTTTGCCTTGTGAATATGCTTCTGCAGTGATTCAATCTCATGATGCACTCCCATTAAATGTTTGAGCCTTTGATAATAAACTTGAAATGTGTCGGGCTCGGTTGTGACCTTTGTCAGTTGCTCAGTCAGCTCTTTCTCAATAGATTCAGCTTTCTCTTTGATATCCTTAGTAAAATTTAAAATTAAACAAATCTTCTGAAATAATAAAAGAATATTTTACAACTTGGTTTCCAATTCTATAACCAATTCAAAAAGTATTACCTTATCCAATGCCAGTGATTGAAGTAATTCTTCAATTATCTTATTTTCCATGTTCTTTGTGTGTACTTGCATCAAATACTCAGTTGTCTCTGTACCAGGTTGATTGATTTGTTTTACTAGTTCATCCAATTGGATAAATAGACTGCCCTTCTCATTTATATTAGCATCAAGGACAATCTCCTATAGTATCTCCTTAACACTCTCTAGCACATCAATCTTTTGTTTCTTTGCTAGCAATTTATCTTGTGTTTCTTTCATTTTCAGTAGATCTCCAAATTCAAATAGCTCTTTAGGGCTTAGGGTGGAGATGTCTACCTTTGGAATTACAATTGGTTGGCATAAGTCAACTTTTTCCTTCTCATGATTTCTTTTCTTTGATTTTTTCTTTTCTATTTGCATACTATCTCTAGTAGATAACTTTGGGAAATGAGATGCCTTCTTTGCATCAGATGTATTGGATGTAGTTGTATCTTTATTTTCTTTCTTTTCTTCCTTCTTCTCATCATGAGCTTCTTCTTTCTTCTCTTCTTTATCATTTTCCTTCTCCTTTGGCTTATCCTTCTCTTGCACACATGGTTGATGTTGTCTTGTAGTCTTGGTAGATGTGTCTTGCTCGATATTCTGTCTTGGATTTGTCTCAGTCTCTTTGGTGTCCTTAATTACCTTTTGTTCTATCTCCTTTGCTGGTTTAGTGGACTCCTCTACATTAGTAGGAATTTCTTTAGTCACTTCTAAGAGAATCATTAATCTTAGGAAAATCAAGTATTTATTTAATAAATGGATCTTCATCCATCAAATTAGCCTTAGTTGTATCATTAGTGTTCATTTGTTTAGTATCCTTATCCTCGGTAATTATCACATCTTCATCATGTGTTATTGCTTCTGCCAGATCTTTATCTGTTATATCCTCAATAATTACTTCATATTTTTCTAAGGTCAAGTCATTAGGATTTGAATTACCTTATTGCTCCTTGGTCTCGACCGGTTGATCGGGAAAGAAGATCTTTCACCATATACCATATGTTTCCTTTTGCATGGCTTCAAGTTCACCGACCATAATTTTCAATGCTTTGCTCTTGACATGAAATATCTTAGAGTATTCTTTTAATGCTTCTTTAATCTCTTGTACCAACAACTTAGGTACAATAATAGCTAGGGATCTTTCCCTCATTTGCTTCTCAGAAGTCATAGAATACTTCCATCTAACATCTATCTTTTTGTATAATTCATCAGGTATTCGGTTGGCTATTTCAATCGGAATAGTTCTAAATTTGTGCAGTGTGAACACAACTGCCTCCTCAATCTTTTCTTTTTCTTCATCAATTCTTGTTTCATATTTTGCATATTTAATTCCTGCAAAACCTCCATAATTCTTGAGATTTTCAATAAACTCATCTAGTTTTCTCAGTTTTGGGGGCCGATTTTGCACAACTTTAAATTTTCTTAAATCTTCAAATTTTGTCTCACTATCTTCTTTTAGCTTCAACTTTCTTCTCGGTCTTCCAGATATCTTCTTTTCTCTCATATATGTTTTAGGCTTTGGTTTCTCTAACTCAGATTTCTTCTTCTCTCTCAGTGTAGATGAAGACCTTGTCAATGGGCTTGTACCTATTGGGCTTGGAGTTTCCTTTTTCATTCTTATTTTCTTTCCCTTGACTTCAGAAGGACCAACTTCATCTTCTTCAATGTTCATTCCAATATTTTCTAACAGACTACTGATCATTCTACTTGTTTTTATTTGAGCCTTAGGTATCAATATACCTAACTTTATCTTATCCTTCACTTCTTGATAATTCCCATACCGATTTGCTCTCTTATCAACCAGTTTAGTTAATAAAGCTTCAATCTGCAGTGATGTAGTGTCAATGTCCATCTCATATCCCATTGGCTATAGCTAGATGGTCCTTGGCTCCACAACCTTCACTATGCAAGTGTCGATGTTCACTTCAAAACAAATAGTGCCTTGGTACTTTTCCACTAGCTGAGGTGGAATTCTAAATTTCTTGTACATTTTGGTTTGGAACTTAGAAAAATAATCATTCATTATCATATCAAACTTGTCTCCTAAACTTTGAATGAATTCATTTATCTGATATGTGATCAGTTTATTCACACTCCATACCACATTACCGATTGATGGGAAAAAGTTCTGAAAGTAAAAAAAATATACATACCAACAATGAATTGAACTTCAAAGTGTTGGTATTTGATTTTTGAATGGTGTTCATATTATCATCAATCTTCTTCAGTAAGATCTCAAATAGATCATTCTTCATATCCTTCTTGACTATCTTATATGCAATGCCCACTACTCCACATGGTACACTATCTACCTGAGAGGATTGGAAGATTTACTAGGATATAACATTACATGTGAATCTTAACTTAGGATCTTTCATAGTTGAAAATTTGAGACCTCTACCATCCCATTTTTCTTGAGTCAACTCACACAACTTGTTCTTGTCAGTTTGCTTATATTCCTTCGGTCTATCACCGATTGGATAACCAGTCACAATGTGTAACACATCTTTTGTAATCTTGACTAGTGCATCAAGCCACATGAATTGGTCGTCAACTTGGCTCAATATAATTCTCATCCATTCTGTCTTGAACACACTTGGTACATGCATGGCATGCACTAAACCCTTGGTTTCCAAATGGATGTGTTCATCTTTTAGATTCCCATTCACACACATATTTTGGTAGGATGTAACAATATCAACTTGGCAGATCTCCTTGATCTTTCAATGTATGAAGGCATGGATGTCTTCGATCAAAATTACTCTCAGAGGAATTGAGGATAGGGCTCCCATTTTGTCAAGTTCAACGACTTTAGCTGGTGGTAGCTTGTACTTTAGATAAGTAGGATCAAACTTCTCAATGACAACATGCTTCTTGTACTTTAGGTGCCATCAATTCTCAAATATACACGCTTGATTGAGATAGGGTTTTGTTTTAATATCAACTCGGTTGCACTTTCACAACTCAGGAAAACACCAGAAATTACTTGAATAACCTTGATAATGCTTAGACATGTTTAGTCAAATGCTTGATTGCTCTCGAAGACTCATTTCTACAAAGTGCTCAGATGCTCTTGAAAACATAAGGTAAAAATGAAATAGCAAAGTGTCTATTTCTACCTTTTCCTTGTTTAGGGTTTCCAACAACTATAATTTTAACATTTAATGTTGTCACCGACTCCCTTTTTTACCAATTACCAAATGCAGTTCCTTACACCAAATGAAACAAAATAACATAGTCTCTCACTGATCAAAACATGAAATATTAACTTCATAACATGTATCCAAATGCATCTAAATGTGCTTATATGGATCTTTGCATAGATATTAGGAACCAATTTAAGATTGAAATTTAGTTCACAATTCCTACACATACCTTTGACCAATTAGGTGAAGATAGGTGCACCTGATCCAGAGGACGAGGTTCCATCAATTGTTCCATCATCTAGAGACTTTCTTATCCATGTTCTATTCATCTGATCTCTTATTTCTTCAACATTCACTTGAAAAGATTTATTATCTTTTCCTCAGTTGGAGCTTTGCCTTAATACTTGCAGTCTTTGGATTGGTGACCGACCTTGTGAAAATGGAAACATGTCATTCCAAGATTTCTCCATGACCTTCTATTATTTCTACCATGCATTAAAATTTAATTTTTAGCTACGTGTCCAAATCTCCCACATGTTGTATATTAAATTTTTGTATTGTAGTCCCATGGTATTGTCGAACCTTATCGACTGTTTGCAATATACTGTTGGTTAGGTACCCATTTGACATTCTTCCTTTGTGACCTGCAATCTTCAGACTTATGACCATATCTATTGCAAGTATTACAATAACCATTGCATTTTGTCTTCCTTGTATTGTTTGCAATCCTTGATCTACACTCAAATGCTTTATGACCATACTTATTGAAATTGTAGCAATATCCATCAAATTTAGGAATGCTTGGCGGTTTACCTCTTTTACTCATGTAAACATTAGTTGTATGACTAGGTTTCCCATAGTGATGACAAGTAGGATTCTTTGTCTTCAGTGGGGTAGCAATATCTCGGTTGCTGCTTGATTAGAGGATTCTCCCTTCTCAGTAGTGTTGTTTTCAGTAAACCCAAGTCTAGTTGTATCTCTCGGTTATCTCTGACCTCTAAGTTGTTCATCCAGTATTCTTAATGTTTCTTCATTCCTTTTCAATACTTCATTTGCATCTTTTTCATATTTCAATTCATTCTTCATATGTTCATTCTCTGATCTCAGTCCAACAATCTCTTCAACTTTCCTTTCAATCTCCTGATTAACACCAATTAACTGATCTGCCATATTAAAGTGATTTTGTGTCAACCTTTGTATCTCCACATGTTTTCCATTCAGTCTTGAAATCATCTGCATTTTCTCATCTTCAATTACTCTATTATCATCTTTAGCTTTTCTCTTTTGTTCTAGGACTTCACACATTCTTACTGATTGAGCTTCTTGTTCCCTTTTCAGTGCTTTTACTTGATCAATTAGGATTTTGTTCTTTTCAGTTAGTTCTACTATGGTAGCTTCAGATTCATTAGACAAAATTACCTCTGATTGTTCTTCAATTTCTTCAACCTAATCTTGAGTATCTTTCAGTTGATGGGCTAACTCCTTTCTCTTGTTAAGTGAATGCTTCAATTTCCTTCTTAGTTCATCGATCTGTTCATTTGAAAACTTTAGTTCCATGTTCATATTGTCAATCACCTTTTCATACCTATATCTTTCCATCTCTTTAGATCTTTCCTCTCAAGTGTTTAAACTTATTAATAAGAGACTTAGCTCTAATACTAATTGTTGGATTAATTATGGAAAGATAAGTACTGAGAGGGGAGGGGTGAATCAACACGTAAAAACTTGTAACTACTTTTCTAACCATTCACTAAATTATAAAATTTCAATAAAACATCATCATAAAACATATAAAGAAAAACATAAATCATAACTCATAACACCATGATTTTTAGTCTAGCAGAAATCCTTGGTGAGAGGAAAAAATTGCGGTGGGGATGGTACCCACAATACTTCACTACTGCAGTAAATTTTTTTTCTCAATTAGAGCTATAAAATTTAGCTATTTTTGATAGTGTGATCAGTGCAAACCTAATCTTCTTTGAAAGGTGTAGATCATTCAAACATTAGTTTATGAGCATATTCCTAAGTTATAGAGAAAACTATTTGCAAAAACACTCAGATAGAGCTTAAACGGGAGCACGTTGTCACCGTTTGATTTGCTCTCTCTTTATGGATGTGAGTGTGCTCTCGAGTCACTTGGAGCAGCTCCCTAATGATGATTAGGAGGTATCTAGATTGATTAGGGACCATAAGAACCCCATAGTGGCACAAAACGGGGTATAGAACACCCATTTTGCCCCTAAGGCCTTAAGGATCCTAATGAGCTAAAAATGTAGATTATGCTATAAATGTTTATTCTTTTAGTCCAAAATAGATATGATGGGTGAGCCCACAATAGTGGGTTACACTTTTTTAGACATATTGATTTTTGCTGAAATAACATATTTTTAATAAAAATATGATGCTTTAAGCCTTGAGAGGTTCCATTTGAAGGAATTAATTACAAATGGTTAGCTCCAAGCCTCTTACATAAGAAAAATATTGATATAACATCTATACTCTTCATTCATACCTACAATGGAGTCTCCTTCGCACCTATTAAAATGCTGACAAAAAATTACTTTGACTTTATCTTTTGGCAGATCAAATGAATCTATTTGACAAAACTATCTATGTAGTAAGGTACTACTGAGAGAAATATTTCCATTGATTATAATGTTAATAAATATTAAGTTTACTTTGACTTTGTACTTGTAGTTTTACTAAACATAGATATTTCACTGTATGTCTACCTCTATGTTTGGCACTTATAGAAAAATAGTAAATGAGAGAAAAAAATTCTGAAAAATATCTATGCCCTAGGTATTGAAGTTCTCTTTCTATAAAAAAAAATTAAAAATGAAATTGGAAAAATACATGACAAGTTATAAGCTATGTAGTCAAGGTATGTCAAAATTACAGTTTAGTCAACTTCAAACATTAATAAAATATGTAATAATAGTGATAATATCATCAAACCAATTGCATTCCCTCTGTATGGATGTTACAAAACTAAATTTGAAAGAATCACATTGATATATATTTTAGAAAAAAAGTTATGCTCTATGAAAATAATATACCTCTTTGAAAATGACATTTTCAACCATGTACCAATTTTTGTGGGAGAAAGAAAAAACATTCAAATCAATTCAAAAATAAAAATAAAAAATATATTTATAATCTAGACAAAAAATCTTAAAAGACTCTAATTTACTTCATCTTCCGATTTCAAACAGTTTAATGACAATATGCATCCAAATCTGAAAGTTTATTTCAAAATGTAGAGTTGAGTGTCCGTTCAAGCAAAAAAGTGTAACCCACTATTGTGGGTTCACCCTGATATGATGCAAGAAGCTATGAAAAACAATAAATGAAACTAAGATTCATCCATTATTCTAAGCTAAGATGTGTTAGAAAGCTTGAAAAATAATAAAATCTAACAATTATGCTAAAAGCTTAAGATGATCTAAGAACAATCTAGCATTATAAAACTACTTAGTATGATTATGTGAATTCTATTTTTGCTCTTGGGAAGTGAGGGTATTTATAGGATTTGGGAAGGGCTTGGGTTAGGAGGATGAGTTAGAGTTAGAGGTAAGGTATGGAGTATGGTTAGGGGTATGGTAAGGTTTACCTTGGGTTAGGGTTGCTCACACATGTGTGAGCAACACTAGGGAAGTGTGCAAAGGGGAACAAGTGTGGAAAAAGAGACATGGGTCTCTTTATGAGGCTATAAGAAGCCTTAAAGAGGGTGTAAGACGCTTAAATGAGTGTGTAGGGCTCATTGAGGGAAGAGTTTGACCAAAAGTCAAAGAGGACTTGGATTAGCTTAGGAAATGTAGGAAACATCTCCTAAGTAGGTTTAGGAAAGGTTTAGAGAAGATTGGAAGGGTTTAGGAATGTCTAGAAGATTCTAGGGTTTTGAAGCTTTAAATAAATATGAAATTTATTTAGGGATTGTGACATCATTTATTGAATATTGATAGGAAAATCATTTAAATTTGATTTAAATGGTTTGGGGAGGGATATTTAATTAAAAATGTTTAATTAAAATAAAGAGATTTAATGGCATAAAAATATATTAATTAATTAAATAATTAATTAATTAACAAATGATGATGTCATCAGGGGTTTTTTAAAAAATAAAAATATTTTTATTTTCTAATAAATTTTTAGGTGTCTACATTTTGCCCCTCTTTGATGTGATGCCACAAGTGGCGTGGCATCAAAGATAAGAAAATAAGATGCCCCAAGCTAGAATTTAGAGGAATAAGGGGTTGTGCCCCCTCGAGAAAATAACACAAAGAGGAAACTTTGTGGAGTTTTCTCAAAAGGAAACATAAAGGAAGGGGAAGGAATGAAGGAAGAAGGGAGGATAAATGACCAAACTTCCAAGAGCAAAGATGCGTGAGTGCAATATGATACTAAAAGATGTAGGATGCAAGAGTAATCTAGATGAAGGATGCAAGATGCAAAATTAATCTATATGATGGAGGATGGGGGATTTCGGGAGCTCCAAGTGTAAATGTGGAGAGCACAACCTAGTTTGATATAGAAATGATAGAGACTTGCCAAGGTTATGAAAGAACACAAGGCTTTGTCACCAGCGTTGCATAGGACTGATGCAAAAAAGACATGCAAGGTTATCCCAGCATCACACATGAATCCAAGAAGAAGCATGGTGGAAATGATGCTGGAGAAACCACAAGAAAATAACATTTCCCAAGTGCACCATGTAACCAAGAAGATCACATGTGAACCGTGCAAGGGTCATGTCTGACTGACTCACAAGAAGAAGCAAAAGATCAAAAGATCGTGCCCCAAATTGCCCTCATTCGCAGCGCACCATGATATAAAGGATCGTGGTGACTTTGAGGAGAGAACAATGAGAAGTCGTAAAATATTAACAAGATCCAAAGGACAAAAGCCAAGACCAAAATGATAACTCCAAAAGACATCCTTTGCCAAGGAGAGAGATTTGATTTGACTGATGGTGGGAAGATTGGTCTGAACATGTGGAAGGATACATCGACACAAACTTGGTGTGATTGGTGGAAGATTAGGTCTGACAGGAGGAAGGATACATCCTCAAGAACCTACTATTTGATGGGAGAATGAGTGTTGTTGTTCACCGGAAAATGATGAAGTTCAAGGATAATCGCTATGATCAGGGATAGTCAAAAATTGATGTTGTTGAAGTAAAAGGTTGAGTGGGACAAGATTCTAATCAAATGTTGCTGCAGGATTGACAAGGATATGTACAACAAGACTAGGTGTTTGGGATGGGGGGGAGTGGAAGTTTGATAGATAATGACTCAGTCCACTATGTATGGAGCCTATTTTCTAAGTTTTCACTAACATACTTGTCCAAGGCGCTTGAATTGCCAAGTTTTCACCACTAGACAAATGATTTTTTCTTTGCTTTCTTTTCTTTTTTGCTTTTTTCAATTTTTATGGATTTTCTGAATATGTAGGATGTGGTTCAGGCATAGAATCTCTTTAGATGAATGATGTTGATAGGATCATTCAAAGGCTCACCTTCTGGTGTAGATAGTTGATAGGCTCCGAAGCCAAAACATGCAGTGACAACCTAGGGACCCAACCAGGTAGGCTCAAACTTGTCTTTCTTCTCTCGATGCACTTGGACTTTCTGATTTTCCTTGAGGACCATGTCACCCACTTGGAACTGTCTAGGATGGAAATTTTTGTTATAACTCCTTTTGAGTCGATTATGGTATGCAACCAGGTGATCATATGCTTGTTGTCTCTTTTCATCTAGCAAATCCAGCAGTGTGAGACGTGCCAGGTGACAGTCTTCATCAGTTGTATAGTTCTTCATGGAGACATGCAATGATGGGAGCTCAACCTCGATTAGTAGAATGGCTTCGACACCATATACAAGGGAATATGGCGTGGTGCTTGTGGGAGTGCAATAAGAAGTGTGATAGGCCTAGAGGGCGGGATTTATTTGGAGGTGTCAGTCACAACCAGAATCATTGACAACCTTTTTGAGGATTTTGAGGATGGTTTTATTGGTTGCCTCAGCTTGACCATTTCCTTGAGGGAAATATGGACTGGAGAAATAGTGATGGATGTGGAGTCTGGCACATAGATCATCCACATGCTGGTTTTCAAAAGGTGTGTTGTGATCTGTGAAGATGGTAGATGGTATGCCAAAGTGGCAAACGATATGGTAAAGGATGAACTTGGATATTTGGATGCCAGTAGTAAGGGTGAGCAAAATTGCTTCAACCCATTTTGTGAAGTACTTTATGGTAGTTATGATGTATTTATGTCCATCTAAGGAAAGGGGAGTGATTAAACCAACAAGGTCGAAGCCCCAACATGAAAATGGCCAAGGTGGTGCAATGGGTTGCAAGTCTTGTGCTAGTACATGAATCAGATTTGCATGCTATTGACATGGTAGACATTTCCTGACAAATTCACAAGCGTCATGTTCCATGGTTGGCCAATAATACCCGACTTGAAGCAACTACTTTTCTAGAACCATGCCACTTGTGTGGGCACTGCAAATTCCAGCGTGGACCTCTTGTAAAGCTAGGATGACCTTGTTTGAATCTAAACACCTAGAGAGGATATTGTGATATCCTCGATAATAAAGGGTGTTGGCTACAAGATTGTAGCGGGAAGCTCTTAGAATTAGGTTTTGGCATTGGTTATTGGTGAGATGGGGAGATATGATACCATTTTTTAGATATGCATGGATGTCGTGGTACCATGGGGACTGAGGACCAACCAAGACACACACCATTTCAGCATCAATGTTTGCATAAGCAAGCATTTGTAGCTACTCAACTAAAAATTCATACTAAGTTGAAACGCAAGGGATCTCCAATAAGGATCTGATGGTTTCCATTGTGTCAGCCACTTTGTTTTGAATTCTTGGTATCTGAGTGAACTGTAGATTTAGGAAATGCTCCTTGAGTTTGTCCACTAGTTCTTTATAGGGTAGCAACTTGTCATCCTTTGTTTGGAATTCATCTAGGACCTGCTTGATAATCAAATGTGAATCTCCAAACACTTGCAATTCTATGATATTCTATTGGATAGTTGTTTTGAGGCCTATGATGAGTGCATCATATTCTGCAATGTTATTAGCACATGGCAATCCCAATTTGAATGACTTTGGAATATAGTCACCTTGAGGTCTGACAAATAGGATTCTTGCCCCTGATACATGCGATGTGTAGGAGCCATCAAAGTATAGCTTCCATATAGGTTTTTCTTTGATCATACATAGGTGTTCATCGGGGAATTCCATGATTAGTGGATAGGTATCCACCAGTAGTGCTTCTGCTAGCTGGTCGACAATGACTTTCCCTTTGATTGCTTTTCAATCTATGTACTGGATGTCAAACTCGCTGAGTAGCATGACCCATTTTTCCATACGGCCTATGAGAGTTGTCCTTGATAATAGATACTTGAGTGGGTCTACCTTTGAGATGAGACTGATTGTGACATGGCTGAGCATGTAATGTCTGAGATTTTGAGTAGCGAAGACCACTGCAAGACACACTTTTTCCATGGGTGAATAGTTAAGCTCATAGCCGAAAAGAGTTCGGCTGATATAGTAGATGGCTCTCTCTTTGTTGTCATCATCATGCTGAGCTAAGAGTGCCCCCAGTGTAGTAGTGGTTTCCAAGATGTAGAGTATGAGAGGGCATCCTAAAATTGGTGGTACAAGGATGGGAGAGTTAGCTAGATATTCCTTGAGCTTGTCAAAGCTTCTCTAACATATGGGATCCCATTTGAAGCTTGTGTCCTTACGGAGTAGATGTGTGAGAGGTTGGCACTTGTCTGCCAACTATGAGATAAATCGATGCATTGATTGGAGCTTTCCTTGTAGGCTCCTGAGTTGTCTAAGTGTTCTTGGTGGAGGCATTTTTGTTATAGCTTTGACCTTCTTGGGGTCGATCTCTATGCCACACCGTGATACTATAAAGCCTAGAAGCTTTCTAGATGTTACATCAAAGAAATATTTCTTTGGATTTAGCTTCAAGCCATAATGCTGCAGGTGATCGAACACACTCTCAAGAATGTTTAGGTGTTTGCCTCATGTTTTTGATTTTGCAAGAATGTCGTCCACATAGTCTTCCAGGATCTTGTGGATTATATCATGGAAGATGGCTGTCATTTCTCATTGATATGTGGCTCTTGCATTCTTCAGACCAAATGGCATCATGTTGTAACAAAAGGTACCCCATGGCACTACAATATTTGGGGTCGAATTTTGATGCCAATTTGCGATGCCACTATAATTTGTGTTTGTTTTTTGTGTTTTTTTTAAAGTGCTCCCAATGGTATCGTAATAGTGATGATGAGATCGTAATTGTGACACCCATTTGGTTATAAACAAAAAAAAGAAAAAGAAAGTGTCATTTGTAAGTTTTGTGAATTCGTACAGCTATCACAAAGATGGCACTGCACTTTTGCATGGTGCGAAGAGGGCATTCGAGTTTGGTGTGCACGAAGAGGCCGACACCATTTGGGAAGAGGGCACTGGCACTTGAGGTAGGCATTCGAGCTTTGTCTTCTCATTAACTCAATTTCATTTTGATGACATTTGTTAATTTAATGGCACGATATGAATGTTAATAGTGGCATTGTTTACATCTTAGCATTTGGATTGCTCGATGACCCGCAAGCTTTGAGAGCAAGGGCATCATTGCTATTACCTTCAAGGCATTGTGTGAAGTGTTTGATCTCTCTTTATTTGTTTTTCTATTTATATTCACTATGTGGTACTCCCTGTTTATGATAATTTCATGAGGAAATGTCTTGGTGGCTCACGGGCTGCAAGCTAGGGCATCATACATTGTTTATGAGCTCATTGTTTAATACTGGCATTGTTTACATTTTTTCATTTGGAATGCTTGATGACCTGTGAGCTTTGAGAGCTAGGGCATCATTGCTATTACCTTCAAGGCATTGTGTGAAGTGTTTGATCTCTCTTTATTTGTTTTGCTATTGATATTCACTATGTGGTACTCCCTGTTTATGATCATTTCACGAAGAAATATCTTGATGGCTTGTGGGCTGCAAGCTAGGGCATCATACATTTTTCATGAGCTCACTATTTAATAGTGGCATTGTTTACATCTTTTCATTTGGAATGCTTGATGACCTACGAGGTTTGAGAGCTAGGGAATCATTTCTATTACCTTCAAGGCATTGTGTGAAATGTTTGATCTCTCTTTATTTGTTTTGATGTTGATATTCACAATGTGGTACTCCCCATTTATGATCATTTCATGAGGAAATGTCTTGATGGCTCGTGGGCTACAAGCTATGACATCATACATTGTTCATGACCTCACTATTTAATACTGGCATTGTTCATGAGCTCACTATTTAATATCTGGCATCATGCAAACATACATTAATACACTTACTATTTTGAATTTGAGCTCGGGCATCATGCAATGTTATTGTTTTCATTGCATGCTTGATGTTGTTGTGCACCATATATTATTTTATACACTGTTTATTTCATTGAGACCATGAGCTTGGCATTTGTAATATATTTTTTGTTATTGGATCAATGCTACCATGTTGTTGAGTCTGTGTATGGCTTGACTATGCACATGCATAATTGTAGATGAGGATCAGTAATATGGTGCTAGACATTGCTTAGATCCTTTGGATCTAACCCCATATTTTCCTTCCTTGTAGGTTTTGGATCATACAAGAGCATACTAGATTGAACCCTGGGTTAACACTTCATTACTTCAGGGAATGTCTAGTACCTTTTGTTACCTTCATTTTTCTCAGCTCCCAGTTTTATTCTTGGTCGGGAAAGTCCTTAAGATGAAGTTGAAGTTGAACTTTTGTTAAGTTGGTTCAAGTTCAAGTTCAACCCATTACTGCTTCTGAGTCTTTCAATGCCCATGTCTGTCTTTCTCCACAAAAAGGTCTGTCAGTCCCAAAGTTGAACCTAAACTTGAACTTAGTCCTGAACCTTAAGTTTATTCAAGTTCAAGTTCACATTCTTAATATAAATAACTTCCACATGGAGATTTTAGTGGGATTGTCCTTTTTTGCAAAAGAAGGTTTCTATTTTTAAGCGCTCCAAGTGTTAATTAAATTTTGGAGGTTGCTATATAAAGATTGTCTCATTCAGTTGGGTGGCTTATGCATGCAGATATTGGAAATGACAGTTGATGGTGTAATGTAGAGGGAGTCATTATTACACAGATATGGTAATCAGGGAATGTCCTCAGGAATTGAGATATTCCTATCGATTTAGCTGGAGGATTAATGAGAAGTGGCTCGACATGTCAAATCAATCATTATTTTATTAAAGTATTTATTAGAGACATGCTTTGAAGATTTATTAAGGATCCTACGAGCCATTTGCTAATAAATGAAGAATGATTAAAGCTTTTCTGTTAGTTATTTTGGCTAGAGAAGGAAGGAGAAGGAGCGACGGAATTGGGGGTGAGAAGTTTATAGAAAATTGGTGTGCAAGAAATCGGTGAGTTATCTTTCCCCTTGCAGCTTTTAGTGGCTCTTTTTGTGTTGTAAATATTTTCCCTACATGTTGATAAGATGTCGTTATTTCATCCAAAACTCCCAAAGGAAGAAATTAGAACCCACCTATTAGTTTCTCTTCCGGACATTGGGGATACTTTCTTGTTGAATGTAAATCTAGGGGAGCTATGTGATAGAGTCTGAAATGCTTCCGAGGGTTCTTTTTATAGGAAGTTAGTAGGAAGCAGACTTATAGAAGCTGTTGCATTCCCTCCAGCTCTGATTTTCCCTGAACTAGTGTTGGAGTGTGCAAACAAGTATGATGCCAAGATCAGATGTATCAAGGATGCGTCAAGAGAAATTTTGGTCAAAATTAGTTGAGAAACATTGATGGCAGATCTGTGAATTTCAGATAAGGAACCATATGAACCTTGGACTTACATGGAAGCAGACCATGTGTATGAGGCAGATAAGAAAAAATACAGTTCCTCGATAGCCCAGGCATGGCTTGCGAAACTAGAGAAAGGAGGATCCAGGTTGTCAAAGCCTCTGACGATTGAGCACCTCTGTAAAGACATAGTTGATATGGTCCTTCTTCTAAATAGGGTGAAAGGGAACCCCCATAGATTTCATTGGGAGAACTAGATGTATTGCTTCATCCAGAAGATTTTGGAAGGAGATAAGTTTATAGACTGGGTTGACCTAATAGAAGATAAACTCCATAGAGAGCTCTTAAATGTGACTAATTTGACTGCATTCTACATGTCTTCTTATCTTGTTTATGTTTTACCTTGTTGCCAAGCCTGGGAAGGGTTACCCCATGAATTGTGGACTAATGATATGAGAATTTATGATTATTTCACTTGCTTACAGAAGGAAAAGTTCTCCAGCACATTCAAAATAGTAAATGACAGATTCTCAGGGAAGTTAATTTTTGAGTTACGAGGGAAAGAAAATTACAGGCTATCTGAGGAAGCTAAATAGGTGATAAATGTTTATGGTTGTCATTTTATACAGTTTCCTAAATTTACTTATCTTAGGGTTGGGGCGTTTGATGAAGAACCACTATAGCTCCCTAGGTTTTGTTTAGATGATGTAGTCTTAATGGAGCTCTGTAGGCAACTCATTCTAGTTGAACTAATGTAAGTGTTGATCAATCTTGTGTAGGAAAAGCTGAACTTGAAGCTGAAGCTAAACTTGAACCAATTTCTTCACAAGTTCAAGTTCAAGTTCAACACCAAGCTGAACCCGAAGTTCAAGTAACGAGATCGAGTTTAAGAGTAAAAGAAAGGGCTAATAGGTAGGTAGCTACTCCCAGTGTCTTCATGGATTTGGATTCATCAGATGCTGATCCATGGGCAATTCCAGTTGCAGACCCCAGTATACTTGAGATGGAAGATGATCAGTAGGTACAAAAGGAAGTGGAGGATACTTCGAAGGACTCACTGGTTCTTTTGAGTAACTATGATACTCAAAAGAAGTCCTCTACTGCCCACCATGGCTGGAGACCCCGGTTGCCAAGAAAAGAAATGTGGTTCCTTTGTCAGTACCCATTGATGATGTAGTAAGAAAATGTTTGGGAAAATCTTCAAAGTCCAAGAAAATAAAGATGGAGTCCAGAATCAATTTCGATGAAAGCAGTGGTCATTGGATGGCAGAGATTGCAAAGAGTGTGGATGACAAAGCTAAAGGGGAGGCTTCAGTTTAGGAGTTTCAAATATCCAAGGTGTATTTAGGGAAGGACACTAGAGCCACCGATATGAGATTCTTCGAAGTGTCAAATAAGAAGATTGCCGGTAGAGTCTGGAAAGATGCTAGGGACAAGTAGGAAATGAAAGAGGCTATGAAGAGTATGGCCTAGTATATTAATGACATCCAACATCTTGAACCCTTTCCTATAATTTAAATGCCAACCTCCATTGATGTGAATCTCTAGATAATCAACGGTTTCTTGACCAAGTTCAAAGAAGCAGGGCAGTTAGCAAAGCATTTGATGATTGGGTGGAACGTGTAAAAATAGAAGCTGTCAAATAGTTAACTCACCTAGATCAAACCCACGCTGAAGGAGATCACTTGGTAAAGAAAGTAGAAGCCAACATTGAAGAATGGGAGATAGATAAGACTACCTTGACCAAAGAGCTCCATTGGATGGAGGAAGTTGAAGAGTACGATCTACAGAAGTTCCTCATGGAGAAGTCAGTACCAGGACTGGATGACAAAATCCTTTATGTTATAAAGGAATGTATAGATTGGAAAAATGAAGCTATAGCCATGGGAATGGGAATTTTGGAGGTAAATAATCTCCTGAAGGGGCTAAAGAAAATTAAAGAGATTATCTCAAATGATATAAACTGGATTGATAAAAGGTGTTAGGAAACCCAAGAAGAGTCAAATAAACCAATTGAACAGGTAATCAAGGATGTAAATACCTGGTTTGATGAGGTCAAATGGATGAAGGCCCCTATAGACAAGGAATTCACAAAGGTTACAAGGATAGAATCAATGATCATTCTTTAGCAAGATCATTTAGTTATGCACAAAGGAAAGGTAGCTGAGATCAAAAGGGAGAAAGAAGTCTGGAAATAGTAGATCAATTTTATTGGTTTGCCAAATCAATCGGTAATATCTGTGTTTACAGTTGTGTTTGAAGATTGGAAGGTAGCACAACTTGCAGTGGCTTCAACCCCTTAACCGTCTGGAACATGATGTAATTCAGGCATTGAGTACTCTTCAAATCTACATATCATACTATCTTTCATGATGTTATCATCCACTTTCATTACTGAAACAAGCTCACCGACAAATCTTTTTACCACAATCCGAGATAGAAACATAACAACTTCCTCTCAGGTCTTTGTTATCATGCTATCAACGTGCACATACATACAATATAAAAACATCACCTTCTCCATTCGAAGGCCGAGAGTGAAATATGGTGAACTTCACCAAGGCAAGCTTAAAATCCACCAACATTTTTGTGTATCAACTCACCAAGGTTCAATGAGTGTTGTGTTCCTATGGCTTCCACATGACTGAGTAATCTCTTTTCCATTCATGGGTTTCCTATGGATTGAAACTAAAATCATACTATTTGGGTTGGTTCCAAC
Organism: Chamaecyparis obtusa; assembly: GCA_027943335.1. Classification (NCBI taxonomy): domain Eukaryota; kingdom Viridiplantae; phylum Streptophyta; class Pinopsida; order Cupressales; family Cupressaceae; genus Chamaecyparis; species Chamaecyparis obtusa. The sequence goes on along the minus strand of BSBK01004688.1, from coordinate 1,144,571 downwards.
TCAAGCATGCATGTAACATGCACTCACCACCCTTCTTACTTCAAAGGCCAAGCTTGACATCTAATGCCAGCTTGGCTATCATCTTTGGAACACTTGACCATTATCGAGTAACTCTGTAACATCAACTCTCGAGCTCCTCCAAGTAACTGTCGATGCATGTTTCCCATGTGGCATCACCTATTTCACCACCTTCCGATACCTATGTTTGCCACCAACTCAATAGGCATGTAACGGTTTCTTGAAAACCATTGTACTTTACTCATAGCAAGGAAGAACCCAATTCTCATCGGTGTTACAATCTTCCACAAAAGAATCGCAACATAAAGAAAGCAGATTAATTGACTATCAGTTATGATCAACACAAAGGATCCATAACCAAACTGGCTTCTTGATGTCGACTGCCCAAATGAACAAAACTGGTCTCATTAACCATTAAAATCCTTCTACAAACAAACCCAAAATAAAAAACAAGACTATCATAAAACTACACTGAACTTTCAAACCCAATTTCCTTTACTATGACATTCCTCATAGTGGAAGACCAAGAAAAATGATAACACTTGATCAATACAGCAATCCTCGAAACCGTTTGCATAAGATATTAGCACTAAAATGAGTCCATGAAATTTGAAACACCATTTGATCTAATTTACTTCTATTCATTAGATCAAAAACCGAATACAAATACAAACTGACTAGAGAAATATAAATGGGACTCGTACTACTTTAACAAGAACAGGGACGGGTAGTGACAAAAAGAACACCGTTAACTTCTTAAACAACAAACACCAATAAAATAAAATGCTATTACAAGCATGGCTCTCTGGCTACCGCCAGAGAGCCATTTTTGGTTCCCTTCAATTCTTCTATTCACTAACTACCCATATTTTCTCCCCACTATCCTGTTCGATTATAGTAGTGTCTATTTAAAGACAATGCTTGACGGTTACAAACCATTCACCTAACTCATATCCCTTCATATTCCTTCTGGAATCTTGATTACAAATGTCATCAAATGCCTTTGTCCAATACATTATAATGTAAATTAACAAATTTATCCCTTCTAGATATGGTCCCGTGAACTTTGACAATGACTTAACAAAATGAACCATTTTTGGATATAAATAATATGAAATTTGAAGGAGGAGGTGGTGCCCCTACACCAGAACACTTGGCAACTTTTTGAAGGCATTTCGCTCCCTGTCCCATGTTTTTTGCTTTATGCTTAGGATAGTTATTTCATCTAGAAGTATTTACTTTGAAGAAAAGACAATTTTACTAAGTTAGTTGTGAAAGCCCTGTGCGGCTATTTATTGAAAAACTTTTTACTGATTAAGGGTTGGGGGGTTCTCTGAGTTTTTGAGAAACTATTTTCTAAGAACTTAACTTCAAGTTTTCTGAAAATTGATATTATAGAACATATGAAATATCCTATGGTATTGTGTATATGTTTAAGCTTTTGAATTGATAAATACTACTGTTTATCTTATGTGATTTATTTTCCTGTGGAGATAAGTTGTGTTGAATAAAGCTTAATTGTGATCTGGATGGATTTTATGCTTAGAAGTGACCGAGAGAATTGTTATTGAAGTTTAGATTCAAGAAATTCAAAGTTTAAGATTAGATAGAAGTAGATCTGTTTCTCTAAAAATTTGCACATTCTTTTCGTGTTGATGGACTAAATGTTTTCCTTAAGTGTTTTCTGGTGAAAAGCACATATGATGTTACTTTTCTGTGCTTAATAAAACCATATTGAAAATATTTCTAGAAGGTAGTTGCACCTTATAATTTTGCAGAGAGTTGGCTTTCTAAGTGACTCATTTGTTAGTGTTGATATTTTCCCCTCTTTTCATTCTTTAAGAGAGTCTGAGATTAATTTAAAGAAAAGGGAAAAAATTGTATGCTAACACCTTCATTAATTATGATCATCCACTTATGTATGTTTGCATTCATTCATATTCTTCTGAAAGTTGGCTATTAGTGACCATATAGGACCATTCTTGATGTTTTTGCGTCATTTGATGAAAAGATGTAAATAGGGACATCAGTAATAAAATAGGGATATCTTAATATGGATATATTAAGATTAATATCGTAAGTAAAAACATTACACAGTGGCATTCAGATTAAGTACAATATGAATTCACATGCCTTTAATTATGATACACTTTTGAAATTATCACTCATTGGTCATTTGACAATTCAAGATATAAGTATTAGAATATAAAATGTTGTAAAAGGAAGAACACATATGTATCATCATTTAATACAAAATATAAAAGTATCCCACAGACACACAGTTGCTATTGTAACAACCATCCTCTAATCCCATGGTGTACTAGTCTCAAGGTAAGAACAATTTACTTAAGCCATCATATAAGTATCATCCTAACATTTAAATAGACATTGACTATGGATATACAACACTGAGCCATAATAAATTACAGAGTTTCACTGCAATTTTTATGTCCACTTACAATCATCCTACTACTTACACTGCAATTTCTATGTCCATTTACAATAATAAATTATAGAGTTTCACTGCAATTTCTATGTCCACTACCATTAAAATATATCACTCCTCCTGTTATATAATGTATATGCATACTTGTTTAAAATGCTAAAGTTGTTGCTCTTAAATATTATTACCATTTCACTCAAATTTACATGACATTAAAACCAAGCCCAAAATGTATACATACGTGTAAGTATAGGAGAAGTTGGATTCTATAACTATTGAAAAAAAAAACTATACCAATATCAGCTTACGAGAAACTATACTTGTGCTTACCACACCATACCTCAACATCATAATGCTTATCATTTTCAAGCTTCAGTGAGGCTTCATACCATGCATTGTCTGTAGATTTGTACGCAACGCTAATTTAGGCTAGAGGTAAACTACATGTGTCATGTAAACAACATGGTTGAATGCAACTCTTTTACGAGTTTTCAAGAGTTTTCCCACCAATACAAGCGTAAATAACGCATTGAATGTAATCTACAAACACTGCATGGTATGAAGTCTCGCTGAAGCTTGAAATATATCACTCCTCATGTTATTGTCAAAATTAAATTCAAATATTTATCAAAACATTTATTCTTGTAGAATTAAGATATCCTTATCTCAATAATAAAATAATCTTGCATAATAGCTTTTGAATCACATTAACACACACCCATGTTCTGTAGCATAGTTCATTTTAGAAGTGTATGGCTTGACTATGCACATGCATAATTGTAGATGAGGATCAGTAATAGGGTGCGAGGCATTTCTTAGATCTTTTGGATCTAACCCCATTTTTTCCTTCCTTAAAGGTTTTGGATCATACAAGAGCATACTGGATTGAACCCCGGTCAACACTTCATTACATCAAGCAATGTCTGGTACCTTCATTATTTATGTTCATCCACTTATGTATGTTTGCATTCATTCATATTCTTCTGAAAGTTGGCTATTAGTGAACATATATGATGATTCTTGATATTTTTGGGTCATTTAATGAAAATATGTAAAAGTTTCTTAAAAGTTTATATTTTTTATTTCAATTTTTAAAATCATAAAATGAATAAAATTTAAAGATAACTAATTAAGATAATCTTTGTCTTCACTTAAAAAAAAAATATAAAGCTCATAAAGCATGGTAAAAACATAAAGCTCATAAAGCATGGTAAAAGAGGGCCCTAACTATGGTAAAATGGGAAAGTTGCCACCTTGTACTGCTCTTCATATGGCAGCTGCTAAGGAATTATGTTATAAAATTTCAAGGCATGAAATTTCATACTTTTTTCTCCTTAGCATTGAGTTTACAATGTGGGGGAGTCGAAAAAAATATATGTACAGTTATAAAATTTCATGCCTTGAAATTTGGCATGAAATTTTATAACATAGTTCCTTAGCATTTGATCTTTATATGGCAGCCATGACTTGAGGTAGCCATTTGAGTTTTGTCTTCTCATTAACTCAATTTCATTTTGATGACATTTGTTGATTTAATCGCAAAATATGAATGTTTATACTGACATTGTTTACATCTTTTCATTTGGAATGCTTGATGACCCGTGACCTTTGAGAGCTAGGGAATCGTTGCTATTACCTTCAAGGCATTGTGTGAAGTCTTTGATCTCTCTTTATTTGTTTTGTTGTTAATATTCACTATGTGGTACTCCCTTTTTATGATCATTTCATGAGGAAATGTCTTGATGTCTCGCAGGCTGCAAGCTAGGGCATCATACATTGTTCATGAGCTCACTGTTTAATACTGGCATTGTTTACATCTTTTCATTTGGAATGGTCGATGACCCATGAGCTTTGAGAGCTAAGGCATCATTTCTATTACCTTCAAGACATTGTGTAAAGTGTTTTATCTCTCTTTATTTGTTTTGCTGTTGATATTCACTATGTGGTACTCCCTGTTTATGATCATTTCATGAGGAAATGTCTTGATGGCTCGTGGGCTGCAAGCTAGGGCATCATACATTGTTTATGAGCTCACTGTTTAATACTAGCATTGTTTACATCTTTTCATTTGGAATGCTTGATGACCCATGAGCTTTGAGAGCTAGGGCATAGTTGCTATTACCTTCAAGGCATTGTGTGAAGTGTTTGATCTCTTTTTATTTGTTTTGCTGTTGATATTCACTATGTGGTACTCCTCGTTTATGATCATTTCACAAGGAAATGTCTTGATGGATCACAGGCTGTAAGCTAGGGCATCATACATTGTTCATGAGCTCACTGTTTAGTACTGGCATTATTTACATCTTTTCATTTGGAATGCTTGATGACCTGCGAGCTTTGAGAGCTAGGACATCATTTCTATTACCTTCAAGGCATTGTGTGAAGTGTTTGATCTCTCTTTATTTATTTTGTTGTTGATATTCACTATGTGGTACTCCCTGTTTATGATCATTTCATGAGGAAATATCTTGATGGCTCGCGGGCTACAAGCTAGGCCATCATACATTGTTCATGAGCTCATTGTTTAATGCTGGCATTGTTCATGAGCTCACTGTTCAATATCTAGCATCATGCAAACATACATTAATACACTTACTATTTTGAATTTGAGCTCGGGCATCATGCAATGTTATTGCTGTCATTGCATGCTTGTTGCTGTTGTGCACCATATATTGTTTTATACACTATTTATTTCATTGACACCGTGAGCTTGACATTTGTAATGTATTTTCTGTTATTGGATCAATGCTACCATGTTGTTGAGTCTGTGTAAGACTTGCAAGGTTTTACCCCAAAATTTATTAGTAATAAAATAGGGACATCAAATAAGGACATCAATAATAACATAATACACTTACTATTTTGAATTTGAGCTCAGGCATCATGCAATGTTATTGTTGTCATTGCATGCTTGCTGGTGTTGTGCACCATAACAACAACAAGAATGCAATGTTATGAAATTTTGGGATTAAATTGGTGAGTTTGTATACTTTCTCCATTTTAAACTAACCTATGAATTCAAAGGAGGAATTATGAAATATAGTTGTAGGTGGTTATCTCTTCTATAATGATGGAGGAGTCAAAGGTAATGATTAATGAGGTTGCTGCTATTAGATCATACATATATTAATACACTTACTATTTTGAATTTGAGCTTGGGCATCATATATTGTTTTATACACTATTTATTTCATTGAGACCATGAGCTTGGCATTTGTAATGTATTTCCTATTATTGGATTAATATTGCCATGTTGTTGAGGTTGTAGATCTCATTTTACTGATCTTGTATAAACAACATATATACGATATTGACTCACAGCCCATGATGTGTTGCTTGATAACACATTTGACATCATACTTTTTGCTCCATTTTGGTCTTGATTTACTCACTGCATGCATATGTTTCCTGAGTGAACATGTTCTGTAGCATAGTTCATTTTAGAAGTGTATGGCTTGACTATGCACATGCATAATTGTCGATGAGGATGAGTAATAGGGTGCCAAGCATTTCTTAGATCCTTTGGATCTAACCCCATCTTTTCCTTCCTTGCAGGTTTTGGATCATACACGAGCATACTGGATTGAACCCTGGGTCAACACTTCATTACTTCAAGCAATGTTTGGTACCTTCATTATTTATTCTCATCCACTTATGTATGTTTGCATTCATTCATATTCTTTTGAAATTTGGCTATTAGTGACCATATAGGACCATTGTTGATGTTTTTGGGTCATTTGATGAAAAGATGTAAATAGGGACATCAGTAATAGAATAGGGATATCTTAATCTTAATGAGCTCAAATTCAAAATAGTAAGTGTATTATTTTATTACTAACATCCCTATTTTGAAGTGTTTGATCATTTCTATTACCTTTAAGGCATTGTGTGAAGTGTTTGATCTCTCTTTATTTGTTTTTTTGTGCATATACCTTCTTTGATCAACTCTAATATGCACAGGTGATGAACATTCATATTTTCCTAAGCAGTACTTTGAGCTTTCCTTCCAACACATGTACTATTGTGAAAATCATCACAAGTCCATTTGTTGCAGGAAAGCTCACAGTACACATGTCTAGATGTCTACATGTTTTTCACTTGTTCATATACCAAATGATGAATGCTCAATTGGTGTAATGGAAAAGCATTAGAACCGTCCATATAGGACCTTCATTATTTATGTTCATCCACTTTTGTATGTTTGCATTCATTTATATTCTTCTGAAAGTTGGCTATTAGCGACCATATAGGATGAGGATCAGTAATATGGTGCTTGACTATGCACATGCTTGTAATGTATAGATGAGGACCAGTAATATGGTGCCAGGAATTGCTTAGATCCTTTGGATCTAACCCCATCTTTTTCTTCCTTGCAGGTTTTGGATCATACAAGAGCATATTGGATTGAACCCCGGGTCAACACTTCATTACTTCAGGCAATGTATGGTACTTTCATTATTTATGTTCATCCACTTATGTATGTTTTCATTCATTCATATTCTTTTGAAAGTTGGCTATTAGTGACCATATAGGACCATTCTTGATGTTTTTGGGTCATTTGATGAAAATATGTAAATAGGGACATCGATAATAAAATAGGTCATGTAAATGGTACCAGGCCAACCCAATCAGCCCAACAAAATGTGTCATGTTTATCTTTGTTAAATACACTCGTTCACCATTTTGTTCCTCCGGTGCTCCTAATGAGCATAGAGAGAGGCCAGAGAATCTTACAAGCCTAAAATGTCAGTATATCACTATATGACCTCATAATTACTAAGCCAAAGGGGTTTTCTGATTCGAAAGACTTAGTAGCCTCCAGGGTCATTTTCTTTTCTGTTGTGTTAACATGACGTCTGCTAGAAACATTATGACTGCACATCCCTCTTCTCATCTCTTTAGTTTTTGTTTTTATAGATTTCACCATATGACATTCCTTTTCGGTAAGAGATGGTTGTGAAAAAAGATATTTCTATTTTTCATTCTAAGAAGATCTAGAGTGATTTTGAGTCACAGAGGAAATGCCCTGATCCTTCCACAAGTGCTATTCCAACGAGTTCTGATCACTTGACGAACATAAAATTATCTGTTGAGTTGAAAAGAAAATCAATAGAAGATGCTGAAAATGAAGTGAAAAAATCTGAGGTTTCTTCTCAATGTAAGTAAAATCCTTTCCCTCAATGAAAGATTGAAGTCTTTCCAAACTCGTTCCTCCTAAATTATGGGAAACTCTGAACTTACCCTTTGAATAACCACAAGTTTTTATTTGTATGCAGGCCATTCTTCCGAGAGTCAAGAACATTTCCATCCATCTCTTATTGAAAAGGAACGTGAGATGGTGGAATCTACAAAAACAAAAATTGAAGAGATGAGCAGAGGAATGCACAGCCATAATTTTTCTTTATGTGTGTCTCCTAATCCTCGAACAACCACAACCTAGGGTTCTTCATAGCATATCATCTAAGCCATGTACCAGTTACAACCACTGCTCCTATAGGGTATTCTAATTCTTCACCATCGATAACTGAGTGATCCAATTTCTTTTTTGCCTCAACACAATGACACACATAAAGAACATGCACATAAACATGACAAATGAGAAACATAAATGTAGATATCACAACAGATGAGAAACATAAATGTAGATATCCAAAAACTTGTGACCATGATGCCTACATTTATATTTCTCAGCTTTTGTGTCCTAAGACCCCTTATGACCCTTTACAACCCTTTACAATCCCTAAGAATACATCTTAGAGGTCTTAAAATATCGTAAAGGGTCATAAGAGGCTCCTAGGAGGAGTCAGATGAGCTTCCACCTTCATGTGGTTGGCCCTGTTAAGTAGAGAATGTTAAACTATTCTCGAAACAAAGAGAAGCTCAATAATTTAAGATCTCAATCCACGTATGACAAATATATCGATCTATCTCAATGGCTACCAAATCAATAGATCTCTGCCAAGAACCCAGTCGCAAAGAAACACCATAGACCACATCGCGAACCCATTGTGAAGAGGCATCCAATGTCTCATAAGTCGCATCAAATGACCCACTTTCTATAATCTAAGTCTCTCAGCTCGGTTCACCAAGAAGAAGACTTCTCCCAACTCATCACGGACACCATAGTGATCTACGAATCTCTAATGTGCAAGTTCTGCATGTCACTCTCTTGACATCACATCTAACTCAATAATCCATGAGCCGCTACCAAATCTACTATAAAGTCATCTCTAAATGATCCATAACCAAATCACGAGCAGGAAATAGATCTACAAGAACACCCTTCTGAATCAATACCAACTCGATCGACAAATATATATATTTTTAAAAAAATTAATTTACATTGCATTCGTGACGACCATAAAAAAATGACAGCTATCTATCAAAACAATATGACATCCAGCCATCACATGTACAATATCGCTGTCGGTGAAAAACTATAAATGACGGATAGTCGTCATATTTAATTATGATGGGTCTCTGTCAGATGTACAACATCGATGTCGTTAAAAAATACAAACAACGTATATCTATCCCACACTTCCAACGGATATCCGTTGCACTAACAACATCTCTGTTGGCACACATATTACAAACGATGGTAACCTATTGGAAGATTCTAACAAGTCACCGTCATTTTTATTTTTTTGCGACGGATAGGTGTCGCAATTGGGACGGCCACAAAAAGGTCCAACACCAAGTTTGCCTTGTTGGCACCCCCTTCTTGCAACATCCATTGTTGTCATAATTACGATGCCAATCGAAACCGTCAATTTTTCTGACTGTAAAATTGCGATGTCAGGTGGTGTCGTTATATCGACGGTTAACCATCCCAATTCAGATGACCTAACACCAGAAAAGGGTCTCAAATGTACTAGTGTGGTGTGGTAAATACCATTTTGTGTTGATCTGCTTCTGCTATTTGGATATGATTGTAGCCTGAGAAGCCATCCATGAGTGACAACATCTCATGGCCTACTGTAAGATCTATGATCATGTCTATGTTGGGCAGTGGGAAATCATCTTTTGGACATGCTTTATTTAGGTCCTTGAAATCTATGCAAATTCTGATGTCACCTGAAGGATTTGTGACTGAGAACATGTTGGAGATCCAATCTGAGTAATCTATAGCTCTGATAATTTTTTCTTGTAGAAGTTTCTCGAGCTCTGCTTTTACTAACAAGGCCACTTTTGGATGCATTTTTCTTAGCTTCTGCTTTGCTAGCTTGACATTGGGATCTACTGCAAGATTGTGCACTACAACATTCGGATCAAGCCTAAGCATATGCACATATGACCATGCAAAGTTTATAATGGATTCTCAGAGAAGCGCAATGAGATTTTTTTCTTCACCCTTTGTTAAAGATGTTGTAATGTAGGTGATTCTTGGACATTCTTTTGTGCCCAAGTTGACTAGTTTGGTTTCTTCTATGATGATGGGTGACTGCTCGGGTCTGTAATCTTGGATGGGAGGAAGAGGCAAGTCTTCATCTTCTAGCACCTCAGAGAGGTTTTCACTAGAAGATACACCCTTTATTTTTACTTTTTTGGAGTCAGAATGTGCCCTAGAGGGGTTTTCACAAAAGTACTTGTGCTTTTCTTTTTCTTTTTCACTTTTGTGGCTAAAGCTTGCCTCTTCCCTAAAATATCCTTTAGGGTCAAGCTTATAGATGTGAGTTGATCCTCAATGTTGATTTGATTGTGGGCCTGATGCCCCCATGAATTCTAAGAGTGCTTCCATTCTTTGGAACTCATCAATGTGTGTGACACTTCGTTGGTCCCAATCTATGAGTTCGGGGTGGATGAGGGGAAGTTATATGAGGTTAATGGTGAGTTTTTGGAGGATAGAAGTGCCTAGGAGGGTATCATCATCGAAGATGTCATCATAAGATTTCTTTTCTTCCTCTTCAGGGATGTCTTCCATCTCTACGAGGTCATCCTAGCTATTCAAGAAGGGAACGTTGGTCATGTTAGTGCCCCCAGTTGTGGTATTGGGCTCTTGTATACACAGGTGAGGGGTATTAAAGCCAAGACCTTGATGTTGTTGATTTTTTGATTCTATGATAGGGTCTTTGTTTCTGCCTTCTTTTGGTCCTAGACCACCGCCTTGATATTTCCATTATTCAATGGCATACTTGTGTGAATGGGGATACTTGTCTTTGAAGTAACCAAGAAGTTGAGTGTCAGGTGGTGGGAGATCTCTATACAACCACCTATTGATGTCAAGATCCATTTCTTGACTATTTATGTTTCCATGGGAGACAAAAGTCATAGGTCCCATTTTCTTGATTTCATGATTTTCTTGAGTGGGCTTGCTTTGGTGACTCAAGCGCCCTTGCATATGTGGATCAAGTGGGAGGGCCCCTACTGCAAATGAATTAGTTAGGTTGTATTCACCATAGCCTTGGTTGTTGATCTTGATAGAGGAGAGAGTGGAGGCTAGGATAGTCTCTAGATCACAATGGGATCGTGAAGAACTAGCGATAGAAGTGCCAATGTCGGTTCTAGGACAATGGGTGGAATGAGGGAATGATGCTTCCATCACATGACAATATGCGAAGGGTTGAGGGTCTGCATGGATGGTGACCTCAGTGCCTTGATGCAAAAATTTAATGCACTGATGGTAAGTGGATGCTACAACCTTGATGGAATGGATACATGGTCGACCGAGGAGGATGTTGAATGGTAGGTCAAGATCGACAACATGAAAAATGGTGTCTTGCATTGCTAGGCCTAGCTGGATAGGCAAAAGAATGGTACCTTTAGAGATATGCTCCAAGTTGTCATATGCCTTGATGGTGATGACTTCATGTGATATGTCAGCCTCCGTGAACCCTATCTACTGAATGAATTTTAGAGTACACAAGTTTAGGGCTGAGCCATTATCTATCATGACCCTTTATATGGAAGAATCTCTGACCATAACAGTGATGTAGAGAGGGAGATTTTGGTCAGGCTCAATAGCTAGTATGTCGGATGGCTTGAAGGAAAGAGCACATGGAGCAAATAGATATCCCACAAGGTTTTCAAACTGGAGGGTGTTTATATTTGTGGGGGCTTGTGCTTCATGGAGGGCTCGGTTGAGAGTTTCTTGATGGAGGGGTGAAGTGCACAGAAGGTCAAGGATGGAGATTTGGGCTGGTGTATTCCCAAGATGTTCTATAAGGTTGTATTGTGCATTGTGTGCTAGACTTGGACGTGCACCGATGATAGTTATCTAACTTCTATGGGTGGTAACATCACACTAACTATCTGCTCCTCTGACGTGGATGACATTGACTATGGGATCGACTTGGGTTATACATCCAACAAACTTGTCATAATTGATATAAGTAGTAGTGTAGTCTTTTTGATCAACATGATCTCCTTATTTTCCTTTTCCCTGGTTCTGATTAGGAGGATTAACATTAGCTTGATTTTTCCCAATGTTGTGTTGTGGGACCACGTTTTGATAGATCTACAAATTGGCATTAGGTGAGGCTTGTGCAAGTGTGTCCACTTGGATCTCCTTTCAGTCAATGACATCTTGGATGTAATTCTTGAGTTTCATACACCATAGGGTAGTGTGTCCTTTGACATGATGATAATCATAGTACTCATGTTCTTTGTACCAGTTGGGCTTAGGAGTGGCATCATCAAACTGTTGAATTGGTGGGTACGTAATTAGGTTGGCCTTGGCCATTCGGTGAAAGATACCATCTAGAGGTTCACCAACTTGTGTGAAGGTTCTCTTCTGGTAAGTCTAGGCTTTGGGCCTATTTTGATTGGGAGTAGTGGTGGTGGAATTAGCATGATTGGTTGGATTTCCTTAATGGGCTTGATGTGCTTGCTGCTGATAGTTTTTTCGATTGTTTTGTGGCTAATATTGTTGCATAGGTTTCTGATGAGTTTGGGACTATTGTTGATATGCAAGAATGGGTGTAGGACTGCCCACAATGATTTGGACATGCTTGGTGTCCATGGCTCCATCAGTGACCATGTTTTTGTTACGATTCCAGTAATGAGGTTTATCATTGTTGGGTTTACTTTGGGAATCATTTTTGTAATGCCGAATTGCAGCTTCATCTAGGAGACCTTTTTCGATATCTATCCCCTTGCCTTTGATATCTTGATACGTTTGGATACAGTTCATCCTCATGAAGTGGGATAGTTTGGGATGCAAGTTATTGAAGAAGATCTTGGTTAGATGTTTCTCAGGTGGTTGGTATGATAACCTGGTAGTGAGGTTCTTCCATCGTTGCAAGTAGTCTACTAGGCTTTCTCCTTCTTTCTGTTTGGAGTTGCAAAGGTCTAGCAAAGTCAACTCATTCTCGACATTGTGGGCATATTGAGCAACGAACTTCTCAGAGAGCTCGATAAAAGTTATGATGGTCCCACATGGTATCTTGTAAAACCACTCAACAACAGTTCCTCCCAAGCTTTTGGGGAATAGGCACAAAAGATAATTGTCATTGTAAGCGACTTCTTGGTATGCCATATAGAACTCTTTGATGTGATTTATAGGGTCTCCTTTCCCTCAATATTTATCAAATTTAGGTGTCTCAAAGTGCTTAGGAAAAGGAACAACTGTGATTGATCGATCAAACAGATAGGGATACACCTCTTCAAACTTGAAGGTTTTATTCTTTGTACTAGTTTGGAGCTCCTTAAGAGCATTCTTCATTGCTTCCCACTCAGCATTGATTAGCATTGGAGTGGGTACTCCCATTTGGAAAGGATCTAATGGTGCTGGTGAATAAGGGTGATTTTGAAGCGGATATTATGGAGTGGGATATGGAGATTGCCCAACAAGATAGGCAGATTAGAATGGATTTTGGAGTGATGATTGCTGGGGAGGATATTGTTGCTAGGGTGCGAGGGTGTATTGTGGTGGAGGATATGGAATTGCATGGTGTTGGGGGATGATGGGATGTTGTTGTTGTGATGCATAGGATGAAGCTTGTTGTTGTTGGAGAATGATAGGGGTTTTTTGTTGTGCGAGGAAGTATTGCTATTGCGAAGGAGGTTGGTGGAATGATGCAACTTGCTAATAAGATGGCCCTTGCTGCACTTGGCTTTGTGCTTGGTTGATGTAGGATGGATGCATTCCTACATTTCTTAGGGGTGGAAATAATGTAGGGAAGCTGAAAGTGGGAGTCGGTTGGGCAAGGTAGCTTGCGAGATGGGAAGAACTCTATTTTTGGGGTGGTGGAACTACATGAGATGTGAAGGGTGGAACAGATAGAAAGTTAGTGTATGATGGAAAGGATGAAGCTGGCAGAGGCTGTGCTTGTTGTTGTTGTGTTGTTTGGGAGAAGGTGGCTTGTTGGTTTGCTGGTATGGATGCGGAGAAGTGTGTTGGTATTCCAAAAGCTAACATTTCTTCTTTAGTGATGCCCCATCGAGAACCAGTGCGTAGTGGGAACTATGATGTAGAGGATGTTGGGAAGGTAGATGTGATGGGAGTTTGGGACATGAATGGCAGATTTGAAAACCCCATGGAAGGCATACCTATTGTGAATGTAGTTTGTTGGGCTTATGCCTGGGTAAATGTTTGTTGGGGCATGAATAGGGTAGTCTTTAACAAACCCCCCCTTCAAAAAAGGTGTAAAAAAGTGGTGAAAGTTGGAAAGAAAAAAAAAATTTGGCGAATTTTTCTTTTCAAAGAAAAAAAATAATCTCAATTGGCGAATCATTCATGCTCCCTCAAACTATGTGAAACTATCTTGGTGAATTGTGTTTTTGTTTCATAACTACCAAAATATATATTGGTGAATATAAAACAGTATTTATATTATAAAAAATATAAATTGGCGAATATAAAACAGTATTTATATTATAAAAATATAAATTGGTGAATATAAAACAGTATTTATATTACAAAAAATATAAATTGGCAAATATTCAAAAGTTCAAAACATAGTGATAGGACTACGGCTATTATGCGTGACTTCGGCTGTTATGTTGGCAATTTAGAGTTGTAGGCCATGAAGATATGCAAAGTTCAAGTAAGTTTGTGGTTGACAATTTGGCATTTGCGTAGCTTCGACACAGTTTGTGGTGACTAGTGACAGTGTGCGTAGTTTCAGCAGGCTAAAAGGAGGCTCGATGCTGACAGTTACGAAGATACGTAATGGTCAGGTTGATGACGTGCATGACTTCGGTGGTTATGCTAGTAGTTTGCAGTTGAAGGCCATGAAGATACACAAAGGACAGGTTGATAGTGTGCATGACTTCAGAAGTTATGATCACAGGTAAGATATGGGGTTCCGAGGCCACGTTGGCAGTCTGCATAACTTAGCCGCGAAGTTACAATGACATTGAACACTAAAGTACAATTAATGAAACTTAACGACAACAAGATTTTGATTAGATGTTAAAAAAGGTTAATTTGTACAAGATCTTAGCTATGAATCGTAAACATTCATTATCTTTCTTTTCGGAGCCAAGTCACATTACGTGAAAGTTTAATGCGGCTGCCAAGTTGACAGTTCAAAATTTAAAATCACAGCTAGGATATGGTGGTTCTGAGGCAACACTGGCAGTTTGTGTCACTTGAGTGGTACATAATCCAGGCTAGGATTTTGATTAGAAATTAAAAAGGATAATTTTACGGGATATGAGCTGTGATTCATCAACATTCATTATTCTTCTTTTCGACTTCGGAGCCAAGTTACGCAGGATATTACAATGTCTGCAATTTTTCTTTACTGATATTCATTCATTTCCTTTTCCCAGGCAAGCCACCTTACGTGAAACATTCCTTCAAAATTTATTGTGGCTAGCAAGTTGGTGATTATTTTCTTTATATACTCCTCGATAGTGGAATTGCAGAGCATGGACGCTTTCTAAATTTCTAAATTTGGATGACAAGTTGGTGATTATTTGTATTTTCTGGGTGCTTTCATAGAATGGGTCTTCCAATAGTTGAGGGATCATCAAATGAGAACCCCAGAACCTGTTATCCAACCAAATTTGGATATGGAGGAGGAGATTCAGCAGGATGTCCTCAGTCATCTAATGTCTGTAGCATGTGATCATGCTACTAGTTACGCTGGTTATAAAAGTGACATGTTCAAACTTGAAGTAGAACATGACAAGGCGGAGATGCGTGTCATTTTTTATGATCATGGCTTTGACCAGGAGGCGTTCCAAGAGGAGATGAATCAGATGATCCTGTTATTTGTTGGTCTGCACATCGACTAATCTTTTTTTCTTTGTGGATCTTATGAAAATTTTTGTTACTTGTAAGTTGTAATTTGTAAATATAAAATAATCGAATGTACTTTTAATTTTGGTTTTGGAAACGGTTGGAAGCTTGTCACTTCTCCTTCTAGGAAAACCACAACCGTTCAGTGAAATTTTGAATCAGTGATTCAGTTTAAGTTATTAGTATTATGTATATAATATATTGTATACCAGTTTTTGAATTTCATAGTAATACTATATACAAATGAAACATCGAGAAGTCAGAAGACTCTTTTTGAAATAGTGTTGCTATTTTTAGTTTTACATAATACACGTTATTTGCTAATACTTTAAATTTCAATAGTCAATACACTAAATTCTAATACAGTAACATGTTACGTGAATCATGAAATTAAATAATGGTTTTATTATTTATAAATTGAAAAGTATGTAAATTGTAATTAGTAAATCAGAATGCTAAATCAGAGTACTAAATAAATTGGAACCCACTCCAAGCTCTGAAGTTATGCCTGGTTGTTTTGTAACATCTCAACGTTTAATTTAATATGATGGTGATCTGTTCCAAAGTTAGACTTGGTTGTTTCGTAACTTCTCAATGGTTATTTATTATGATGGTGATGGGTTGCGAAGTTACGCCTGGCTATTTCCTAACTTCTCAATGGTTAATTTATTATGATGGTGATCGGTTCTGAAGTTACGCCTGGCTATTTCATAATTTCTCAACGGTTAATTTATTATGATGGTTATCGGTTTTGAAGTTACATCTGGCTATTTCGTAACTTCACAACAATTAATTTATTATGATGGTTAGGGGTTCCAAAGTCGTGACTAACTTCGTGCGTAACTTTGTAAGGTGTTGAAAAGTGAGAGACAAAGAGTAAGTTGCATGTCATGTGGAAAGTGTGAAGTACAAGTGTCATGCAACATGCCAGGCTGTGTCATAACATCTCAAGGTTTCATTTTTCTGGTCATTTTAACAGTCCCAAAGTTTCGAAAAGGTGTTGCGTGACTTCACAAGTCTCAAAGTTTTCGGATTTCAAATTCAAACAGCCAAGGGCCAAGGCCCCTAATTTGCAAGTAGCAATTTAGCAAAGTTGAGAATCTGAGATAGGGACCTAGGGTTAGATGTACCATTAGCATCACTTTGACAACATGCTAATTATTTTCTCTTGGAGTCTTGGATCACCGCCAAATCTATGCTGGAAGTGACAGTTGACAGTGACACTTTTCTGGAAAAGGTAATTACTAATTTCATACGTGTGTGCTTGATGAGATTTTAATTTTTAATAGAGTAGGTGGCCTGGTGGCTGGTAGCCTAGTTGTACTTGTGAGTTGCTTATTACTTGTTAGTTATTAAATATAGTTCACACTTCAGTGACTTCACAAAGCATCCATAATTTCCAGAGTCAAAGACTAAGAGCAACCAAAGAGTTGAAACCTTTGGCTTTAAGTGCAGATAGAAAAGGAGCTTACTGCTTAGAGTTTAGTATACTTAAAAGAATGGCAAAATCAGGATCTCTTGATGTTGTTGCAGTACCAGAAAAGAGTGTCATTGTGCATTCAAGAACAAAGAGGCCAAACATATACGCTAAAGAATGGATGAAACTATTTCCTAGATCCTCAAATTTGCAATCAGCTAACACTTATGAATGGAGGGACCCTTATGCGTTCTGTAGGGATGCTAACTAGCCAAACACAACTGGGTATGAGCTCTTCATGTTTTTCTATAACAATAGAATTAGAGGCCCTCCTGTTTCAAACCCATGGGATAGGAACTTGGGAAAGTTGATAGTACCTGAGGTATTTTTGGATGTAGACCTCATGAAAGCACTAATTGAAGCATACAATCCAATGACACAAGCTTTCCACAAGCATGACAAGTCTATACTTTGCATGTTAGATAGAGCGAATTTTACTCAAGCTTTCGACATTCAGGGACCTATGAGCGTGGATATTGACCTAGCAGAAGAGGAGGCCCTATTTAATAGACAAAAAATTTACTACCATGGAAGGGTTATGAGGAGGCATATTCCTAGAGAAAAGAAAGAGGTAGGGTTGTTACCATTGAAGAAGGTTGTAGATTCATTTGATATTGAACTTTTCTTTCCCTATTTCCAGAATACCATCTATGGTCTACACAAAGTTATTGGACTAGATGGAGGTTCAACAGTGGCTCCTGACATTTTTGTCATGGCTATAGATGTTCAGGACCTGTACACCAACAAGGAGTATGATTATGTGGGGCACATAATCAATGTAATGCACACTAAGTTGATGAATGCAAAGACTGATTTGAAAAGCTTCAAGTTCAATCACTACTCCATGTTGATGCACCTGATCCTCTATTGCAATACTAGCTACATCAACCCAGGGTTCATCGATGAGACTGAGAATGCAGGAGGAACTGTTTCGGTTCAGCTATGGACCGTTATGGCTTAAAACTTACCATTTCTCTAATTTCATTATTTTTTATAGTGATTTTGTGGATCCAGTAATGAACATGTTAGGTATTGTGAGGGAAAGATTTCCTTTACTTGTTAGAAAATATCTTAGACCCTTAGCATTTAATATTGAAAATGACATCAAGCACAATTGGGGTGATATGTTTTTTTTTGAGAATTTTATTGTTATAAGAGTGTATGCTTGCCCTCAACCTCCACACATACTGCCAAAATTTGTCCTAGAAATATTGGCAATAGTAGAATTCATGTGGCAACTTATCATGATGGATAGAGAGCACTTAGGCCCTAAAAGACATAAGGGAACCTTTCTGGCAAGGAGGTTCCAAATAGGGGATTTCTCTATAGGTAAAGATGCTATGGACCAAATCCATGAATTCCTGAGACAATTGAGATTGCCCTCTGGTAAAGCAAGGATGTATGACCCTGAAGACTTCATTAGAGTAGCATTGAGAGAAATGAGGAATCACAATTTGGCTCTAAATCAGCCTATGGCAGAGGAGGATGTTATTAGAAATGTTTATAGTAAAGTTACCTATGAAGAGAGAACCTATAAATGGAATAATATTGTAAGGGTAGAGGAACAATTGAAAAAGGTAGACCCTACCTTCCCTGGTTTCTTTCCTAATCTCAAATACATTCAGAGAATTGACATGTGTATAGAGAATTACGAAGATATTATGTCTAAATTGCCAGACATCCCTGAGGAGAAGGAGGAGGATAGAATAAACCTTGAGGAAGTTGAACTTGATGTGGTGTTTATGGTAGAAATAGAACAAGCTGAGCCATCGGCATCCACATCTGAGCAGGGGCCATCAAAGAAAAAAAAGTTGATGAATGTACCACAAAAGGCAAGGCAAAAGGCACTACAAATGCTACCAGGTAATAGCCATTACTTTGCTGATTTAAGACAGAATTTTTTGACATCAATGGCAGATGAGGGAGAAAAGGCCCTTGATGAGTTAGAATTGGCTACAGCTAGATTGGATGATAGGGTCATCCAAGCTAAAGAGTTTATAGATGATGATGAATTCATCAAGTCTGATGAGTTTAAAAGTTTTCTCTTTAGAGTTAAGAAGAATGAATTAACACTATCTTTGAAACTGGGGGAATCATAGGAAAAAACTATTGAAATGATTGAAAAATTATAGGCCTATGATCCCAACAGTGAAACATTAACTGTGGAGGAGGCAAGAGATCTTGTAAAGAGAAGTGGCATGCTGATGATCCTTGGATGGGACTTGGAGTCCTCATTCCTAATTGACCAAATCAAGAGGCAAGATAAAGCTATAGCTTATGAAGCTTTTGGCCGTGATGGACTCATGAGGGGTTATGTATTCAATATGGACACTAAGACACTAGCAGTATGGTGTGTGGACCCGGAATCTAGTAAGCCCAGATTGGTTGACATCCAAGACATAGCACAGGGTAGCCAATTAATATGGAGGTTGCAGGACACTACAGGATCAGAGATAGAAAATCTCCTACATCATGCATCCTCCATGAATAAAGCACTGGTTGAGGACTTGGAGAATAAGCTAGCCAAGACATTCAGAGATTATGTGGCAACTAGAAAATAATTTGAAGAGGAACTGAAGAAGAATTATTTCTTGGATAAGACTGTGAAGGAGCTAAAAGATGAAATAAATACTCTAAAAAATTAATCCAGGGCATTTGCAGAGGTCTATGATGCAAGGGTCCAAACTGAGCATGAGGGGGGCTTAACTCCAGAACTTGCAACAGAAAAGATAATAATGGACGTTGATCAGCCTGAGCCTACTGATACTGGAATTGTTGAAAATGAGACTTTGAAGAAGGTGGTATTGCACAGAGTAAATATTTTAAAAGGGAAGTCTCAAATCCTTCATAGTACTTTCATTTATTTATAGGGGACAAAATATCAATGTTCTAATGCCTTGTATGTACTAACCCCATTATTTAATACTTGGGGCCCATTCTTGCAATTCTTTGATAGGTTAATTTTACTAATGGGAAAAAAATGAAGTTACCTAAAAAAATAATTGATGTTAAGGAAATGGTGTTATTAGTAAAGGATTTGTATGCATTTTTCATTGGCAAGTTACAAAAAGTTTAGGAAAAGCTTAAGGTTTTTGCTAAAGAGTTTGAAGGATATATCCTTGCTATTGTGGACAAAGAGGGACACTTGAAGGAATGACAGGAGTGGGTTGATTCTTTGAACCAAATTTTGGAATGTAGCAAGGTGGCTTCTTATTTTGTTGGTGATGCTGACATTTCAACTTTTTATGAAGTTGTGGATGAATTGTACAAGCAGGAGATTGACATGAATAAGTTTGTTGCTGAATCTCGAGCCATAATGGATTCCAAGTGGAAAAAATGCCTTGAAGACTTGGAGACAGTTAGAGAGGTAACTTGGCCATCAAAGAGGGAAATTGTGGTGTGGGAAAACATTGGAGAGATTCAAGCCTTTGTCTTGCCACATTGACATGGATGATGGAAGTAGTTGGGATAGTTTTGGTATTAGATGAAGAGCCAATAGAGGGAGGTCAGTTAATTCGAATAGGGTATCTTATGTGTGTGGTTCACCTGTTGTGGATACACTTTTGGTGCAAATCAAGACTGATTCTGAAGAATCCAGGCTGCCAGCTGTCACTCTAATAGCTATTTCCAAATTTGTTTAATTTTTCAAATGCCAATGTTAGTTTTTATTTTCTGATCATTGATCATATTCATTGATCATTGATCAATGATCATTGATGTATAAATTTCAAGGAATTTTTAGTTAATACAAATATACAAGGATATTTTGTAATTTTCTGATAGATCATAGAAGTCTGAGACTTCAAGTCTTTGTCCTCTCACCTCTGAGTCTAGTTATTGGTACTATGATCATTGATTCTTGAATTTGAAATTTTGATGTATAAATTTCAAGGAAGTTAAATTTAATACATGGATATTTTGTAATTTTCAATTTTTCTATCACTGTGCCTGTGTAATTTTGTAAAGAGCTCATTGGCTCAAGTCAAGAATCTCAATTGTAATTAAGTAAATGCTTAGTATTAGGATATTAGGAAATTAACAAATAATAAATTGACTAATGAGTATGAACTATGAACTATGACAAATAAATTATATTATTATAATAAATTGACAAATGACAATTTCTAAGAAATTAGGAAGCTTTGAGTCTTTGACCATGTTGGTAGTATTTTCAATTTTCACAATTGATTTGAGAATTTCCTGCAATTTTCCTCCCCAAGGCCTAAATTTTGAATTTTCGATCAAAATGTTAAAACCCTAAGTGCTAGGTTGAGATATGCTCTAAAAATTCAATAAACCCTAGAAAGGCTCAGATTGGTTCTATTTTGTCGTTACTTTTTCAAGTCACTTAAAAGAACCTTTAAGCATGTGCGCGTTACTAACAAACCACTGACAATGTTCCGAAGTAACGTTGGGTTGTTTTGTAACTTCTCAACAGTTAAGTGGTTAGGATGCTAATGGGTTCTAAACTTCCAAGGGACTCCCGAATAATGATGTGCATAACTTTAGAAATAAAGAGACAGTTAGTTAAAAGTGACAGTGCGTAATGGTGTTGAAAGTGATAGTTAGTTGCATGCCACGTGGAAAGCACAGAGGAATGGACTGTGACATGTGCAATAGATGGATTAATATTTGACACTTTGTCAAGAACAATTGGTTTATGGAGCTTCACGAGGGTTTGTTGGCCATTAGTGTTGGCGGTTACAAAGCTGCGATGAAGCATTTGGTAGAAAGGCATAACTTTAGAAAGGTTAATCAGTTACAAGATTAAACAGTTGAGAGGTTACGAAAGGCTTTGTGTGGGACTTCGCAAGGTTATATGAGAGCGGAGAATCAGAGATTTTAAGAACTAAGAAGACCATCAGTCCATCACCGTAACTTCATAAGGGTTTGAAAGGCCTCTAATTTGCATGTAACGAAGTTGAGACAGGGTTAGATGAACTGTTTGCGTAACTTCGCAACCAGCCCAGCTTAAGTTTTGAATCTTATTCTTGAAGTTGAAACTTGAAATAACATGGCTGCAGCCTGCATGGCTATGAGGCATTGAGGGCCAAGGCATTTACAGTTTACACTTACAGTGATGAAAAAGGACATTAATAATTATATGAATTCAAAATTTCAAATTACAAATTTCTTGAACATTCTACATTACAAAAATCATGAATTCAAATTACAAATTACAAAAATCAAAATTCAAATTACAAAAATCATGAACAATACTTATTACTTGTAGCTGAATATGAGTCAAATTGTCAATAATAAATATTCAGAATCAAGTCCATTATCAATTTATCCAACAAGTACAGTAATAAGTATACAATGTATAAAATTATAAATACCTATTAACCGAATGCTAATTCTAAATCACTTCACTCTTCACTCAGTGTCAGTGAGCAATCTGCCTCTTCTATATCCCACATGGAATCCAGCTCCTAAAATTGACTACTACTACTAGCAAGAGGTTCTTGATCTTCTTCATTCTCGGTTGGGTATTCAAAATCAAAACATTCTTCATCTTCATTCAGAGTCTGGGACCAAGATCCATCATTTGTCTCAGAATCACCATGTTTTGAACTTGAACTAGTGTTCAAAAGCCCTCATCTTTCACGCAGGGAATTCCAAATTGCCAATGCCCTATCATAAGGAAAGTCTCTAACATTGTACTGAGTTACAAACAACCTCAAGCAAGTTTCCAATTTTTTGTCTAGTTTGTTTTTGATCTTTGATTTCAAAAACCCCAATGCATTGAAAACTCTTTCATCTTCCACTGACCCCAATATCATTGTTTAACATAAATCAACAAGTTTGAAATATTCTGATATCGAATCACGCAAAACTTCACTTTGCTCTATCCTTTTCCAAAGCTTGGTTATTGCACCAGGTTCAAATGGATTCTCCAAGTTTTTTAACTACAATTTCATACATGATGCAAATTGTCTACATTATTTTTTAAGATTAGCTGAATCTATAATTCCATCAATTGGTTATCCATTGCAATCTGCATGTTTTGAAAACTCTCTGATCAATTCATCATTTTTTTTATGAAATATATGAGCATCAAGTTGTCTATCTCCGATGTTTTTCCAAAAATGAGGAAACACACAACCCATGGCTTCAAGAATTTCTTCTCGAGAGAATCTTTCACGAATCTCACTTGAAAGTTGGTAGGAAATTGACTTCAAATTCTCACTAACATATTTAACAAACCTATCAAAATCAGCCCTTTTAACTGGAAGTAGTATGCCTCACTTACCCGTCTTAGATTGGTGCATTGGTATTTCATATCCTTTCACAAACACACATAAATCATTTTTTGCATTGAATTGTAAAAAATTCTCAACATGATTCAAATCTGAAATTATTTGCCACCTAAAAAAATTTGGGCTTTGAAGTGTTATCATATCTAAGTATAAATTATCCAGGGCAATGCATGTCATTCTACGTAAATATGAGTACTCATGGATATACATAGTCCTATCTTGGGCTTTCCTAACAAGTTTGTTCATTAAATCCAGCATGGGGAGAAGACTGGCTAAAGTTAATAGAGTCTCTATATCACTTAACCTATGTAACAAATTAGGAGCTTTGTCTACTATGAGGCGTTGCTCATATATTACTCCTATCAAGGATTGATATTCTGTTAGAACTCTTTCTATTGGTCCATGCAAAGAGATCCATCTGGTCTCAACATCCTTGACAAGCTTGTTTCCTAGTGTTACTCCCTCTGAGAAAATCTTAAATTTTGCAAAACGTTTAGGACTTCTGCAGAAGTAAGAGTATATGTCGCGAACTAGATCTTCAACTTTTGACACTCTAGGAAAATCGCTTACAATTTTATATGCTAAATTCATTCGATGGGCCATGCAATGTATGCCAAGCATGTAAGGTGCAATACTAGTTTGTAATCTTGCACAGAGACCATTCCTTTGGCCTTGCATTACTGCAGCTCCATCAGCTCCAACACAAAGTAAGTTCTTTCCAACTGTCAAATCATCCATACTAGCAACTTCATTCAAAGCATTCTTCACTTCAAAATATAATTTTTATGCTGTTGAATTGCCCCTCATTTTATGAACGCAGAGTAGATGAGCTTGGCGGACATGTTCTTTTATTGTATACACATGCATACAGACCCAAGTAGTGTTATCTACTGCAGTAACTTTATCTATGGATAATGAAATGAATCTAGACTATTTTACTTTCTCCTGTAAATTTTGCTTTTCCACCAAAGAAAGACAGTTTGCCATTTCCCATCCAACGTTTGTTGACCAATGTGACATAGGATAGTGAGGAACTTTCAAAAAAGATAATAAATTACCATATTCTCAGAAGTCTCTCATAGGACGCCCTTTGGACATAATATGAAAAATAACACTCATCTGAACAGTCTTTGCTAGGTTTGCTTCATTGGCTGCAAGTTTAAACCCATCCTTGATTGGATTTTCACTACTAGCAATTACTGCCATTCTCTTGTTATGCTCTTCATATTCTATGGCATACTTAACATGAAGACATTCTTCCTTTGATTTCCATCTCACTATTGATATTTCTTGTCCGTCTATGGTATGTTTTTCATAAACCTTACCAATATCCTTTTCTATAGTGTCAAGCTTTAGCTACAACTTCTTCTCTCTTTTAAGTTTCCAAGTACAAATCTTACACCTGCATTCTATTGGTTGCTCATCATCGCTTAGGACTGGTTCAATGAACTAGTACTTTGCTACCAAATCAACCTTAAAATTTCTTGCCATTTCCCACTCCCACCCCATTTTTACTTCCCTTTTTCTTTTCTTCCTACCAACATCATTATTATCTTCATTGCTAGCATTTTCTTCCAATTGGTTTTGCATATCCCTTATAACATGAACATGTTCTCTCGTGCCACCGTTGTTATCCTTATTTGATGCATTTTCATTTTCATTTAACTCAATGACAACCCTAGCTTGTGGTACTGGTACTGGTACTGGTGAGCTACTGTGAATGGCTTTTGCACTCACAATTGTAGATGTTGATGGAGCAGAAACATTGCCAACTCCAAAGAAAGCCTTTATGGTAGTATCTTTAAGTTTTGGGCATTTTGATGGTCTCCTAGGCCCTTCACTGCCCTGAGGAGTCTTACCCTTGTCTAGCTTTCCAATCTCTTCACTGCCCTGAGCACAGTGAGAAGTCTGAGTCTCAACCTCCCCTGATATCTAAATCTCTTCAGTAGTAGTAGCCTGAGGCTACTCAATCTTAGGATAGTCACCCTTGTCGGACATCTTCACCCAATGACCTAAACCTCTCACTAGTCACTAGGATTCTAGCCTCTAGGAATTAAAATTAATAGCAATATTGTGAAATGTGAACAAATAATTATTTACCTTTGTCCTGCTTCCTCTGAATTCTGACTCTCTAAAATGTCGAATCCTCTATTTATTGTTGCAAGATTGTTATTTGTAAATCCAGCCCTCCGGCTCCAAAGATTTGTAACAACGCACGATAAGACTACTTTTAAGTTTTCTAAATTTGATTTGAATTTATATCAATCCATGATTCCAAATTCCAAATTTCCAATTTTTATTTTTAAAAAAATTCTCGGGCTTTTGGCGAAAATGTGCCGAGTGTCAACCTAATCAATGCTATTTTTGGCAAAAAATTAAAAATAATTGGTGGTCAATAACACAATTAGTTAACAGGTTGGTGAAATACGTCATGGACCAATAACACAATTAATTAATGGGTTGGTGAAATACGTCGTGGACCAATAAAACAAATAATTAATGAGTGGTAAAATAGGTCGTGGTTAAGATAACAATATAAACCATTTGGCTATTTTAAATTTTATATGCAATTCATTATTAATATCGTTGGTGAATAAGAGACCGTTAAAAGAGCCACATCAGATTAGTAATAGGCAAATATGATGGTCAACAACGTTAAATGATAAATATAATTGGTGATTCCAAGGAATATTTAGTAGTTACCGTGTCAAGATTGGGCGAATATGGGCTAGCCTATACCTACGTGATTCGCTAGTTTCATGAAACGTATTTCCTAGAATTCGCCAAAAGGTGAATATTCACCACTAAAAATTACACTAGGTGTGAACGAAGATGCTTGCGTTCCCCATGAAAAAGGTAATGCTGATGTGGAAGCTTGCTGGGAGAAGAAGGAAAATGATTGCGTTGCCCCCAAAAATGATGACATGGGTGTGGAAGCCTGTGGAGTGAATGGGAACGATGATTGCGTTACTGTCGGGAAAAATGATGCTGCTTGGCCCATGGAAGGTGGCAGAACTGCTTGTGTAAAGGTTTGTGTCGGAGGTAACGTTTGGTTTTGCAAAAAGCTTTGGGTAGGGATGATGGATTGAGCTAGTACAGAAGATGATGGTGCGCCTATGAGAGGAAATGGACTGGATTGTGTTGCTTGTGTTGTAGGGCTTGTGAAACTCCTTTGCAAAAAGGGAGGGATGGGCGAAGCTACTTGTGATATGTGAAAAAGTGGATCAGGGATTTGTTGGATGATGGGGGTGTATGCTTCTGCTAGGATTTGGATGTTGTTGATGGGAATGTGAGGTTGGAGATATGGTGGAATGGGAGTACCCTCTTGTGTGAAGTGAGCCAACATGTTTCACTAATTCTGAGCAATGAGTGCACTAACCATTTGTGCATTCCTTGGATGATTCATGAATGTTTCTATCACAAAAGAAGCCGGGGGGATATTGGGATCATCCCATACATTACCAGTTTGTTGGATCTAGGGATTGTAAGCTACCATCGCGCTGGTAGAAATGTTGGTATCAGACGAGCTAGTGATTTGATAAGGATCCACATTCCTTCATTTTCTAGATCTCGTCTCGATAGGCATGGAGTGAAGATCTAAAGATGCAGATGCTAGATGGATGCAAGATGCTACTAAGAGACTCTAAAGAATGATAGATGCAAGCCTAGGAAACTTCTAAGGATGGTGGATTTCTAGAATGCAATGCAAGGATTCAGATAAACTCTAGGGATGGTGAAAATGTTTAAAGGATTGGAGAGATGCTCTGATTTGGATTAAGGATGGCAGAAGATTGGCGGGAGATGGTGAAAGATTGGTGAAATGCTTGGCGATGACGGGGGCTTGGTGGGATGCTCTGATTTGGATCAAGATTTGGTGGATGATTGGTGGGATGTTGGTGGAAGATTACTAAGTGTCAACAAATGAGCTATTATTTTCCTGATGGAGGATCAGTGGTAGGATTTGGTCGACCTAGGATAGACTAATGATCTTTGGTCAATTGGATTCTTATCAATGCAAGCCAATCTCTTGCTCGAGATGATGAGGCTAAGCAAGGACAAGTTGGATTTCCTCTAGATAATGCTCTGTCAAAGGGGGTGATTTCTGATTTAGGATAAGGATTGAAAACAACTCAAAGGTTTTGAAAACCAAGTGCTTTTGGATTTGGATTACTACATTTGGTGCAAGGATGGTGAGTTTGACTTGGATGATGGATGTTGGATTTGGATTAAGGATTTGGGATTTTGGTTGCGGATTGCTGATGGAATGATGGAATGATGCTATTTCTAAGAGGATGACCTAGATGTAACTGAAATGGATGATGTATGATGTAACTAGGAAGATGCTAATGAATGTAACTAAGAATTACTTAAGATGCAACTAAGGCTTGGTGGTGATGCAAGGATGAGACTAGGATGAGCTAGGATGAAGGACTGTCGAGCTAGGATTTTGGATTCTGAAGGATGAGTGGATATGTGATGGATCTAGCTAGTCTTCCCTCTCAAGATTGACGTAGCGATGGTTAACTCAGAATCAATATGAAAACTGCTTGACTCTTGCGTTGTACTCAATATTTTTTAGTCTCTCTTGACTTTTTACTTTTGCTTGGATCGCTTTAAGGGAATGTTGATGGTCTTTGAGATTTCTCTCTACAACTTTCTACTCTTGATAAGCTAGGGATCTGGGAAGTCTAAATTTTTTATGTTGGGTCAAATCTGACATAGCTTTTGGGAAGATTTTGGTAATTGGATTGAGACAAAGCTCTGAGTGTCTAATTTTGAAGGCTCTCTTTGCAAGCAAGGGTGTTTGAATAACTTGAATCAAATTTTAGATCAGTTTGATGTTTCCAATGGAAAAGGATAAACTTGACAAAGACTTTGTGAAAATAATCTAGACAAGGGACAAAACAACCTTGTGGGATACAAGCAATGACTTTTAGCTACTGAATCTGAAAGAAAGCTTTGAAAGGTGTATATTCCAAAAAATGTTTTCATTGAGCTTTGGACTGTGCAATCACTTCAAGTAGATCTAGCTAAGGGAGGTGAGTATCAAAATCCTTGCCCATAGCTTGATACCCCCTAAAAGGGGATACATATGGTGAGTATCTTAAGGTGATACGGTAAACCCCTTGGATTGGTCCTTGCACAAGGATTATGATACCTTTAGATGTAGATAGGGTGGCCTTTGCTTTAACAAGTTTGTAGTTGTTCCGTGGAGTCCTCCCAATCAGTTTGTATGCCGCATGACTCACTTAAGAGCCTAGTTGACCATTGTGGAATTGTAAGGATTATTTACCTACCCTGGGCTACCATCAACACACATCGCCCAAGCTTGAGGGGATGTAAGAAAAAATTTTCTCAGCGCTTTATTTCTATACTGGTCGGGGAAGGTACCGGTTTGAGGTCGTTCTCTAGAGAGGAAGTGCTTTTCTCCCCAGACAGGCCTCTCTAAAAGTAAAATAGGTGAACTTGTCTGAGTTCAAGTGTTTTATGTTACTTAGATTAACAAGGATTTGCAAAATTTGTGAAGAATCCTAGAAAGCACAACAAACAAAGGTTCTTTTTCCAAAGATTGATTAAGTGTGTGAATTGAAATTTTGAAGAAACAAGTGTTTAAGGCTTTGATTTGTTCTTTCTTTCAAAAAGTAAAACTTTGAGTGATTGCAAAGTTCTTTGTTTGGGCATTCAAGATTTGATTTGTGTTTTTCTTAAGAACTTTGAAATGAACTTTGTTTTGATTTTAAGCCATTCAAGATTGAGTTTTGTTTGCTTGAACTGAAGCTGAAAGAGGAAGGAATAGAGATTCTTTTCTTTCACCGTTTAATTCATTCAAGAGTGTGTTTGATTTGGACTAAAAGAAAAATGACTTTTTTGGACTTTATTTTTCATTCAAGATTTCGTGTGTTAGTTTGTATGTTTTATGCCCAAAATGAGATTCCTAGATTTGGTTTGATGCATGAAACTTAGAAAATATTTCAAGATTTTGAAAAATTAAGTTTGTTTTAACCAAGCACAAAGCATTTAGGATGATTTAGGAGCATTTAGGAATGATTTGCAGATTTTCCTAGATTGAGTAGAACTTGAAAGAACTTTGAATTTTGAAAATGAAGTTCATTTTAGCTTTGATTGATGCATTAAGTTTTTAAATAGGACCATTTACGATGCATTTAGAGTTGATTTAGGAACCCATTCGATTTGAAATACAGATTTGAGATTCTTTTTATGCACCAAAAGACAAGTTGTTTCCTAGTTTGCATGAATGCATTCTAAAGTCCTAGATTTGCATGATTGAAGTTCATTTTAGCCAACTAAAAGACCTTAGAAGTGATTTTGATTTCTTTAGGACCAAATAGGAAGGTTTTAAGTTGATTAGGACTGATTAGGAACCAAATAGGAAAGATTTGCAGATTTGTCAGTTTCTTAGGCATTCAAGAGTGATTTAGAGTTCATTTTAAGCCCAAAAAACAAGTTTGTTTGATTCCTAAACACACCAAATGATTAATTACCCTTAAGGCTTTAAGGTTTGAGTGATTTTTTTATGCCTCCAAAGGGTACCTACAAAATATAGAGTTTCAAACCTGTAAAAAATTAAAGTTCAAAAACTTAAATAAAAGCATTAGATTACCTATTACTGGTATAAATGCACGGTTACAGAGAATAAATGCATCGTTTGAGGTAACAAATGCGCAGTTTGCACTCTTTCACATATGCGCAGAAACATAAAACATATGCGCAACTATACCTATTCTGCTAAGTAGTGCTTAAAATGTAAGTTTTTTACAAAAAACAAATGCGCGACTCTATTTTACATATGCACAACAAGAAGGTATGGATGCATAGTAGGATTGCATGAATGCGTAGTTTTGGTGAACAAATGACAATTTTACAATTTTTCACACAAATGCACATTTGTGGACAACAAATGTGCAAGTGAGACCGAGACTAAAATGATACAATCCATATTTTTGAAAAAAATAAAAATAAAATGCCCAAGGAAAGTTGATTTTGGAGCAGATGATCAGGATAGGGGTCCCACCGGGCATGCCAAAATGTGATCAGTGCAAACCTAATCTATTTTGAAAGGCATAGATCATTCAAACATTAGTTTATAAGCATATTCCTAACTTATAGAGAAAACTAATTGCAAAGACACTCAGATAGAGCTTAAACGGGAGCACCCTGTCACCATTTGATTTGCTCTCACTTTAGGGATGTGGGTGTGCTCTCGAGTCACTTGGAACAGTTCCCTAATGATGATTAGGAGGTATCCAGATTGATTAGGGACCATATGAACCCCATAGTGGCACAAAACTGGGTATAGAACACCCGTTTTGCCCCTAAGGCCTTAAGGATCCTAATGAGCTAAAAATGCAGATTATGCTATGAATGTTTATTCTAAGTTGATTTTAGTCCAAAATAGATATGATATGATGCAAAAATATATGAAAAAAAAAATGAAACTAAGATTCATCCATTATTCTAAGCTAAGATGTGTTAGAAAGCTTGAAAAATAATGAAATCTAACAATTATGCTAAAAGCTTAAGATGATCGAAGAACAATCTAGCATTATAACACTACTTAGTATGATTATGTGAATTCTATCTTTTCTCTTGGGAAGTGAGGGTATTTATAGGATTTGGGAAGGGCTTGGGTTGGGAGGATGAGTTAGAGTTAGAGGTAAGGTTTGGGGTATGGTTAGTGGTATGGTAAGGTTTACCTTGGGTTAGGGTTTCTCACACATGTGTGAGCAACACTAGGGAAGTGTGCAAAGGGGAAAAAGTGTGGAAGAAGAGACATGGGTCTCTTTGTGAGGCTGTAAGAAGCCTTAAAGAGGGTGTAAGAGGCTTAAATGAGTGTGTAGGGCTCATTGAGGGAAGGGTTTGACCAAAAGTCAAACATGACTTGGATTAGCTTAGAAAATGTAGGAAACATCTCCTAAGTAGGTTTAGGGAAGATTGGAAGGGTTTAGGAATGTCTAGAAGATTCTAGGGTTTTGAGGCTTTAAATAAATATGAAATTTATTTAGGGATTGTGACATCATTTATTAAATATTGATTCAATAAAGATAGGAAAATCATTTAAATTTGATTTAAATGGTTTGGGGAGGGATTATTTAATTAAATATGTTTAATTAAAATAAAGGGATTTAATGACATAAAAATATATTAATTAATTAAATAAATAATTAATTAACAAATGATGATGTCATCAGGAGTTTTTAGAAAAATAAAAATACTTTTATTTTATAATGGATTTTTAGGTGTCTACAGATAGCTTACCCTAAGTATTTACCTTGCTAAGAGTATAAAGACTTATTCAGTCTACCTTGCTAAATGATTTTACAACTCTAATCTAAGAGATGTACCCTATAAAAGGATTTACAAATTAAGACCTACCCAGTTAAGAGATTTTACAATTCTGATTACATTATAACCAGTAACAAAAATTGTCTGTAATGATGCATCAACATATGCTTGTTAGACTCAATATGCTCAATATCATTTACCCCATTATGTATTTCACTAACAGTTCAACTTCTATTCTCAGTAGCCTCAACTCTGATGGACATTCACAATTAT
Source organism: Chamaecyparis obtusa (assembly GCA_027943335.1). Taxonomy (NCBI): domain Eukaryota; kingdom Viridiplantae; phylum Streptophyta; class Pinopsida; order Cupressales; family Cupressaceae; genus Chamaecyparis; species Chamaecyparis obtusa. Next base: position 1,112,607 of record BSBK01004688.1, on the reverse strand, counting down.
GATTTTACTACTCTGTTACTCAGTAGCTTCTCTGCTCTTCATAAGTTGTTCACTATAATTTCTCTTCCTCTTCTCTCTCTCTGACACTCTGATCTTCATATACTGATCCTTTTATACTTGATCTAGAAGTAGTGGAAATGTTCTAGATTCTTCTCCTTAAATGGTGGTAGCATTGGTTACATCTCCAATGCATATATTCCACTTAATTTCTATTGGTGGATCTTACCTTGTAATCATGCATATAAATTTTAAAAATAACCCTATAATTTTTTAAAAATATTTAAATAATAATAAAATAAAAAATTGAATAAGGTTGTTTTTATTTATTTTTGACTTATGATAAAATAAACAAAACTAAAAACAAATTTAAAACTAAAGTTGTCCTTTGTTAATTTTGATTTACTACTTTTAATAATGCTAGAAATAGACTTTATTTTAAAAAAATATTCGAATAGAGACAAAAACTTCATTAGCAAGAAACTTTAAACAAAATACTGATTTGAAAAAAACAAATGAAACTCTCGCTTTTTTAATAAAACTTGAATGATACAAACTAAAGGTGAATATCTTAAGAGATGAAACTTTCACACTTCAATAAAAAGTAAAGTAATGACCAGCCATAAGAAACTTTATTAGAATAATGCAAGGAAGGCAAAAAAGACTCGACACTACGGAGATGAGGATACATGGTTCATTTAGGAGCTGCAAGGACTTGGTGTGGTTTTGTGTGACTTTATATAACATGTTTTTATGCACTAAATATGTACTAGATTGTAAATGATATCAAATTGTGAGTAGACTTTGGTGATGTCCATTTTTGGCTCTATGGACAATTTTGCAAACCAATAAATATTGTTAATAGCATAGGTGGATAAGTGAGTAGATATATTAGAAAATCAATTTAGTTGGATGATGCGTACTTAAAGTTTGATGAATATAAAAACTTTTTGAGTATATATATATAAAATTTTAAATTAATTTTTTTCTAATTTATAATTTTTTTTTAGTATTTAAACTAAATAATCTTTCAACATTATTACAATCAGATAATAAATTTCAATCTTAATTTTATATAATAATTCAATTATAATTCTAATCTTATTATATTAATTATTATAATTAAAAATATTTTAATTAGATTAAAATTATTGTTAAAATTAGTTAATAATTATGATAAAAATATTTAATAATTAAATTACAATATTGAAAAATACAAATACTATTAGCCATTATATGTCACTTGTTGTAATTGCGTTGAGCACAAAAGATTTGCTTCTTTACCTAGGTAATGCTTATTCGGTAAAACTCCTATTAATAAATTAAAAAAATCCCAGCACAAAAGCAGAACCGACAGCCCGTTTTGTAGGACCACTGCCTTACGTCTCTTCAAAAATATGCCAAATCAAAGCCGGCTATTATATACGATAAATTAATTGCCCACAACATCTGGGAGTGTTATAACTCAGTACTCCACAGAGAAGAAATTCAAAGCTTTATTTCAGGCCTGCGTTCCCATTTACTATTTCCAGGTACAATTTCATTCTCATATAAGATTTCTGTAGAAGTTTCTGAAAATTCTAGTCTTCTATAGAGCCTTTTTTTTGCTCCATCACAAAGATATCGGTAAGAGAACTTAAACTATCTTGAAAGTTTTTGTCCAATTTTCTGATCATTCATTGTATCGGCTTTGGAAAGTGCTCTGATTCTAAAGAGTTTTGGACATTCTTTTAGTCGTAACATTTTCTGTTCTCTGGTCTCCCTATATATTCTTAGAAAAATGCTTTACAGATCCTTTCTGGAAAAGTGGTTTCTTTCAAAAAGCTTTTGGCCAGTCTGTCATATCTTAACATTTTTGGTGTGACGACTATCTTTTACGAATAAGTTTGAAAAAATGAAAAATAAGTCGAGCTTTGACAGTAACGGAAGCTGAGATTTGAGGCTTTTAACATTTACTCCAATTAAGTTTAGGAATTTTAATGTATGATATTTTCTTCATTTGGTAAATACCCCACTTTTTTTTGGGGGGGGGGGGGGGGTGGATATTCTATTCTTAGGCCATTTTCAGCAAGTTAGATGTGGAATTTTACCAATTTCAACACTTAATCAAGTCTCTGGGCATTTGAACTTGAGGCCCATTGAAGCGCCCTCCCCCCACTGCCCCCCGTTAACGACTTATTTGACAATTGTGTTTTATAATATAATTTTTATAGAAAAAAAGGACAGTCGCACAGATATATGGGAAAGCTTACTACACCAGGAAAATCAAGTATGGCCATTGTTTTTGAATATGCATGCATGCCTTTACAGTGAATTTAAGAACAGCCATTGCTGATAGACATAGATGCAAGTTCTACCTTGCTTTTATCTATGCGTGCAGATTTCCTTCATTCCGAACATCAAAAGTTGACGAGTATGAAACTTAAACTTTCCCTTTGCTTGTTTTGACTAGCAGAAAAACTTTATATTTCCTTCCCTATTCCTCCTCGGTCAGGCTTCAACCTGGCGAGGCTTGTTACTCAAGTCAAAAATCTTCAAGTTGTGGTTGAGAACTTGAGGTAAACTCTACATCTATTTCCTAATGAATTTTGTTATGAATATTGTCTCTTTCTTGCTTTTTAAAATTTTTTTTTTCCTGTATGGGTTTTTTCCCATTATTCAACTGACATTTGCTTTTTTTTGCCTTTAAGTCTGATCTTTGATGTTATTTCTTCTGTTCCCTTTGTCGATTCTCAGTTATATTTGGTCTGGTTACTTATTATCGTTCATTTCCTTGGCTCTTGTTGTTGTCAGTTGCTTCCTCATTCTTTTAATTTTAAGTTTTAACTCTTGGAAACATGTACTATTGATCCCAATCGATCCTTGTGGTCGTGAATGATCAGGGTTTGCATTGTTATCTAATTCATGTCAAGTTCCATTGAAACATTCTTTTTGCTGTAGAGCTTCAAAGACATTTTTTTTCTTTAATGGTTTTGATTTTTGTTTATCTTACTTGTTGACCTGACTTTACCTGTTTGAAATCTTCATTTTTGGTGTGTTGTGAGTTTCTTCTTTGGCCTTTTCAGTTTTCTTCTTCTTTGTTCCCTAAGTTAGACTTGTGAATCTTCTATTGCTTTTGAGGCCTAAGAACACTCATTAAGAAGCTGATTATATTCATATTATAACCTATAAAGAAATGGAATGCACTTGCAATCAATTTATTTAGCCATTCCATGACACCAATGTGGGGTGTGATGTTCTCTTGGAGAAGCTTTTCCAGATCTGCTCCCACACATATCTTGGCATAGTAGTTGCTGTTAAATTTGATTTTTATTGTTTTGGACATACAAAAATCAGGTTAGGTTTATGTCAAATATTTTCTCTTATAGAATTACTGAATTGCTTGAAGTCTGCAGCAGTTTAACACACTGAAATGCCTTAAGAAAAAGAAAAGGTTTTTGTCTTTAATTTTCAGGCCCAGAGGGGTTTTGTCCTTGGGCTGTAAGAACACAATCTCTGCTCTACAGAAGAAAAAGCAAATTAATGAAGATTTCTTTAATGCTCCCTTCCTTCCTCCTTGCTGGACTTCTTTTAAGTTTTATGTCCTTCTCTTCCAAAGGACACCGCCCTTAATTTACACCAAATCAATTTTAAGTTAACTTTTGTGTCTCCTAAAAACAGGTGCTGCCTATGATTTGGTTTAAGGTATTTTTTCCTTCATAAAACATCTTAATGAATGGCAGCTATCTGTAGGAAGTAAAAAACACAGTGCATTTCAGGGAAAAGGCTGCCCCCCTTAATAAAAACTTAGGAGGGGCGCATTACACAATGGCCAACTTCATGAAGAGTCATGCATTTGGAAAACCATGGGATAGATACTTTCTCCATCCACTTCATTTGCTAAAAAACTAGGTGAAAGTAAGTAGTTTTGAAGACATATCTAGACTTTTTGTCTCCTTGGGTTTCCACTCTTTTGTCCACATATATAGATCACTGACGGATGATTGAATCAAGATGAATCTATATATCATCCCTTTGTAGCTAAGGTTGATACATTGCATAACAAATATCCTTAATCTAGATCCAAGATTGATCTCTCTTCTAATGCTTTTAAACACATTTCAATCCTTTGATCTCATTAGCCCTTTGTTTTCTGCCACCTCAATCACTGCTGCTATACCCTTGTCTGAAGGCAAAGGATTTTCTCTTGTAAAGGTTTGATGGAAAGAAGAGCATCATGGGGGACAAGCGTCTCCTGCAGCCACTTCACATCACGAGTCTCAGGCACAGATGACAGACCTAGATACAAAGATTTCTGAAAAAGATTCTAGATACCCTGACAGTATATTCCCTAAATCTTAGCAGAGTTCTCTACCTTGCGTTCCAAATCTGATATAGAAGGAATTGTTAACTGTTTTGAATATTTTGAGCCCTGACATTTATTCTGACCAATTTTAATGGAGTTTCAGCTTTGAAATTTACAATGATTAAATCTACATTTTAAGCTTTACGTTTGTTCTGAGTGAATTTATGCATTTTTAGCTTCTATTTTATTTATACTAAACTCATGCATATGAAGCCATGACATTTATTTTGTCTAGTGTTGTACATTTAAACCTTTGACATCTATTCTGGTTAGATTGATGCAATATTTATTACTGTAACTCCAAAATTGGTTTGGAGATCCATCTTTGGTTAATTTGTTAGCATCTTGTAGTATTTTGTTTGCCTCCCCCATACTTATTATTTTAGTTGTTTTGCTTTTGGTAGGCTATTTAGCTAAGTAGCTGATCCTGGTTCTGATTCGGATTCGGGTTCAGAATTGGATTCCAGGATTTGACGAAATTTTTTTTGGGCAGATTCTGGTACAGTGGGTATATATATATACATTTTAAAAAATAATTATATATATATATATACATACACACACACACACACGGGTGAACCCACAATAGTGGGTTACACTTTTTTGCCTTAACGGACACTGAACTCTACATTTTGAAAAAAACTTTAAGATTCAAATGTATATTCTCGTTAAACCATTTGGAGTCAGAAGATGAAGTAAATTAGAGTCTTTTAGAATTTTTTGTCTAGATTCTAAATATATTTTTTATTTTTATTTTTGAATTTATTTGATTAGTTTTTTATTTCTCCCACAAAAACTGGTATGTTGCTGAAAACGTCATTTTCAAAGAGCTACATTGTTTTCATAGAGCATAACTTTTTTTCTAAAATAGATATCAATGTGATTCTTTCGAATTTAATTTTTTAACATCCATATGGAGGGCATGAAATTTGTTTGATGACATTATCATGATTATTTCATATTTTATTAACATTTGAAGTTGACTAAATTATAATTTTCACATACCTTGACTACATAGCTTATAACTTTTTGTGTATTTGTCCAATTTCATTTTTCTTTTTTTGGATAGAAAAATAACATCAATACCTAGAGCATAGATATTTTTTAGAATTTTTTTTCTCTCATTTACTATTTTTTGATAAGTGTCAAACATAGAGGTAGACATACAGTGAAATATCTATGTTTAGTAAAACTAAAAATACAAAGTCATGATAAACTTAATATATATTAATATTATAATCATTGGAAAGAGTTTTTCTCAATAGTACCTTACTACATAGATAAGTTTTTCAAATATATTCATTTGATCTCCCAAAAGATAAAGTCAAAGTGATTTTTTGTTAGCATTTTAGTAGGTGCGAAGGAGACTCCATTTTAGGTATGAATGAGGAGTATAGATGTTATATCAATATTTTTTTTATCTAAGAGGCTTTGGGCCAACCATTTGTAAATAATTCCTTCAAATGGAACCTCTCAAGGAATAAATAATCATATTTTATTAAAAATCTATTCTTTCAGCAAAAATCAGCATGTCTAAAAAAGTGTAACCCACTATTGTGGGGTCACCCACACACACACACATATGTATGTATGTATGTATATTCATAGATTCATAGTTGCAACATGTCATTGTTCATTCATCATTGATTCAAAATTTCAAACATATCATAATAAAAAGTTAGAAGCAGAAAAATGAGAAGATGAGCAATGCTAAGCCTTAAAAAATTCATTTTTTCCCACCCTATCGTTTTCTCTGTTAAAAAGCTCATAAGTTGGACAATCCATGTGCTCAATAAAAAGGGCCTGATGGTTAAAAAAATCCATATGGAGAAGCACTTGATGCAGCTAGCCATATAACTTATGTCTAAGCTCTAAGAACAATAGAAGGTACTCATAGAGATGCATAAGATATTATTTTACAAGATGAAAAGCTTTTCAGAGAATGACACAATATGATTTTAAAGACCTGCCTTCTAAAATTGAAGTCCAGCAAAAGAATTGCACAGTGTTTAGTCTTGTTTGTCGCTCTTCTGCTGCTGCTGACGAAGAGTGAGAATTAAATATCTCAATACCAGATAACATAGACATGCTTTTCTGGGTGTTGATGGGATAGCAGCTATGAACTTATCCATTGAATGAAAAAAAAATGATTACTTTCATACCTCAATGTTGCAAGATACATTTAGCAATTTAGTTGTCATCTGAGGAAGGGAAATCACTACAATTTATTTGATGGATTAAGCCCATTTTAAGGGCACCACCAGATTTTATTTTGGACACTCTTTGTACTCTTAATATCTGCACTCTTGAGTATAAATAATTTCCAAGCTCCCAAGGCAAACAACATGTTGAATATTTCAGTTTCACAACCTCTAACAGTGCAACTGAAAATCAGTTAAATGCACATTAAATTAAAAACACTACTCTTTGAAGGCTGAAGCAGCCAACACATGCCTGGATTCCTCTGTATTCCACCCAGATTGGGAATGGGGATCCGGATTCTTTGTGGATTCTGCACTTCAGAATCCACAGGAATTCGGATTCCCATCCTGAATCCTGCTGGAATCTGGGCAGAATCAGGATCTGAGGCATATCAGAGGGATCTGGTAATGTAGCTATTTAGCTGAGCTGCTTGGGGTTTAGTTTTTATTTTGTCCCACACAAGTCCATTGTGCATCTTATAGCTTCTTTTCTGCTAGTGAATAGATAACCAATAAATGTGAAGCCTGCCCTCATAATTAGGTTGTTATTTTCATGGATGTCTATTTTATTCACTTTATGGGTCTTGTTTTTCCATTCGCTTATTGTTTTTATGGAAAATTATCCTATACATTCTGGGAAAATTCTGCATCCTTTTACACTAGTACACCTCTATTCCGACAGATTAAAATTCTGTGTCTTTTTATATTAGATATTAGTACACCTCTATTCCAACCGGATGCAGTTTTAAGCCTCATTGACATATTTTTGGACATAAATAGAGTTTGTTGTCTTCTTTTTTCTCTATTTGCTGTATATATGGGTTTTATTCATTTTATGTTTTGTCGTTAATTCTTTATTCTGTATCCAGATGAACCACATATTCACTTCAATTAAATGGTTCCCTTCTGTGACTTAACCTTACTTTTTTCTATGTTTCGGATTTAAGTCTTGATTAGATCAATTTGAAAGCATGGGAGATGTTCCTGGATCAACTTCTCTGTCCTTTGAATTGAATACGGGAGCTAAAATACCAGCTGTAGGACTGGGAACATGGCAAACTTCACCTGGTGTAGTTGGAGAAGCTGTCAAAGCAGCTATAAAGGTAACTGAAGCATTCTATTCATTTACTAAATTACTCATGTTCATATTGTTGCTTTGTAAGCCTTTTGTCTTAGATGATTATGTTAACAATATTTTAGAAGTTAGGTTTTCACATAACTGGGAAATAACATAAGTTAATCTTCAAACATCATATTTTAATTTATATGTTTGCTGTCATTCTAATGGCTTGACCTGTAGCAACTTTGGTCAAACTAAAAAAAATATGGCTTCCTTCTTGACATAAGTAAGAATTTGCCCCTTCAGCAACTCATGTTTGTTCTTCCACCACAAGCTAATGGTTCTTTGACCAACAAATCAACAATTGCATACAAATGAGCTTTCACCCAATTACATAAGCTCTTAGACTTGTCAAAGATAACCCATAACCTCCACAAGCTAAATCTACAAGCCATTATAAACTATATCTCTACTTACACATTTTAACTTTTAAGCAAAAAAATCTAGAGGAAATCCAATAACATAAAAAAAATACATTAGTGCAACTAGACAACCATTACTTGTTAAACATAAATAAGTAAGGAAAAAAGTAATGTAGCCTAATTATCTTATTGCAATTAATTATAAGGAAAACATTTAATTATCCCAATATCAAATTTGTTTTATGTCAAATGTTGTAGCATTTCATTATAATACAACCTAAATTTCCAATTTGGCTTTGGGTATGGCATGATGGTACATGTATATTTTTTTTTATTTCAGGGTCGTTTTGGGTTTGTTTGTACAAAAAAATATAAAAATCATACATATATACATACATATTTGCAGCCTGAAATCAGGAATCAGGTCCAGGATACCATGTAGCATGCATATTGATATAATAAACAAAGCCACCATAAAAAATATTATGGCGATGTTTCCATGAAAGATCCCAAAACTAAATGGAAATTGACATGGCTCTGCAGATTTCACCATTACACAAGTAGACCAATACTTTTCTTAACTATTCTCTTTGGGTTTGTCTGTACAAAAACCATCTAAAAACCATAAATACATACATATTTACAGCCTAAAATAAGGAATTTAATTCAGGATATCATGTAGCATGTAAATAATAAACCAAGCCACTATAAAAATAAAAAAATACTGCCGTGTTGCCTGCTCATGGGCCTAGAAGGGATAATCCTTCTTCAGATTTGGTATTGAAATGGAGTCAACCGGAACAGGGATGGGTAAAGATCAATTTTGATGGGGCATTGAAGGGCAACCTTGGCCCCAGTGGAGCTGGCATTATTATTAGAGATTGAGAAGGTAATACACTAGCCTTAGGTGCTAAACATTTGCCCGAGGGCACCAATAATGAAGCAGAGGCACAAGTGGCCCTAATGGCAGTCCAGAAGGCAAGAAATTTCAGAATACCGAACCTACATTTGGAAGGCGATTCTATGGTTATAGTTCAAGCATTATCAGAGGGGGCTTCCTAGTCATGGCATCTGAAAAAGTACATCAAACTTATCAGAGGTATGTTGGATGAATTCAAATTTTTTTGAATTACTCATGTAAGGAGTTAGGGGAACAATGAGGCTGATGTTATGTCGAAGGTAGGAAAAAGATTGGCAGAAATTGGTAAGGAAGATATTTTGGAAGACTTTAGGTTACTAAGGGGGGAGTGGTTAGATTTGTAAAAAAGCCAAAGTGGTAAGGTGAAGACCCGTTATTCATTTGAAACCCAATTTGAAGATTTAATGGCTAGAAATGTGCCCAATTTAATATGGAGGAAACATGGACTTCACAATTTGGAAAGAAAGGTCCTTAAGTCACGTGGGGTGGCATGCTAAGCTCCCCCATCTTTTAATGATGGTAGTAAGGGTGAGCTGGTGGTGGTGGAAGGATGGCATTAATGCCATTTGTGCAAGCTGTCCTAAGCATCATTTGAATTGATGAAAGATCTTCAAGGGATTGATCTTTCTAGATGAGTGGGCTGAGAGCTTCAAACTGCTCTGCCGCTATTTCGAATTGGCTCTCATAGTTGCAGAAAGGTCGAAGAGGGTGAATGGGGCTCAGATAACCATGGAGGCAAATTATCGGTACAGGGTGAATGCTGATATCACCTCGGCAGTGTTTGCTTGGGCATTGTATCCGGGGTCGAGGGAAGAGGCACTATGGATTATGAGGGCAGCGGTGAAACCAGAGTGGATGTGAGGAATGGTACAGATGTTAGCATTCACAGAGCCAGGGTTTGGTTTTAGGGTGATGAAAGAAGGATGGAGGTTGGTGGAGGGTTCGAGGGGATCTTTTCAGCCATTTTGGTGTGGAGTGTGACAGTGAGAAAGGAGGTTAGGGTTGGTGAAGCCCGCGATGGCTAGGAACTTTTGAAGGAGTGTCTGAGAAAAGGAGGCAGAGGAAATGACTAGGGCACGCGGGTGTCCAATGAAGAGGACAGAGCTGAAGTCTAAAGGTGGAGCTGCTCGAGGAAGGAAGGGTGGACAATGGGCAGGAGGAGTCTTTGTTCTAGAAGGATCTTCAGTAGCTGCGGAGGTGCGAAAGGTGAAGAAAGGAAGAAAGGCCAAGGTAGATGGAGACTGGGAGGGAGGGCTTGTTTGAACCCCCATTTCTCTGTGTTATTTTAGTAATTCTCAGTTGATATAATGTATATGAATCAGTAGATTAAGGTATAAGGCTGATAGGAAAGATCCAATTTTGTAGGTGGGATCATTTTGTAAGTACTGTTAATAGTACAAACTTCTCGTATGGGGTAGGCTGTGGGAGGAAGATAATAGCTGAACTCTTATGATATGTTTTGAAATAGATTATCACAGACAGATGAAGATGTATATTTCTCTTTTGAATCTAATAATATAACCAATTGTTACCAACAAAAAAAAAAAATACTGCTGCGTTGTTCCCTCTAAAGAGCCCGTAACTAAGTGATTATTTCTTCCCTTTCCTCCACATGACCAGACTCTTGGAACCCTGGAGATTCTCAGTCATACGTTATGGTGCCATATTTGATTTGATTTGATTTGCAATGAATTTTAATCTATTTCTCAACAATTAATTTATCAATTAAAATAATCATTATAATCTAAATCTTTGAAAGCTTGATTCTGAGCTTGACTCTGATTCTTTCTCAGTGGCAGTTACAACACCTGCATTTGTGATATTTGCAACTCCTTACATTTGAATGACACATGCTAAATATACCCTTCATATTGAAAATGGATCACCTACCTGCTACCTCTGCATGAAAGCAATCAAAGTGTTGTATGTGAACACTATTGCATTCAATGCTTGCCACTATCACCATATTAAAATAATTCTTACTCTGAGATGAGTGTGTTCCTTGCACTTGATGCAATCAATGTACAAAAAACTCGTGCGAATATTCATTTGCAATCTTCCATGCTTGATCTTCATGAAGCCAATTATGCATTATATGTACCAAGTTCTGTTCTGCACGTTATCCTTGAATTCTTCATCACTGCACCTGTATATTGAGAATGCCATAATAATCCTATTGTACCACCTGTGGGGATTTTTGATTTGACATTTCACAAGGTTGCCATTTTCAGTTTTCAAGGGGAAACATCCCTGAATCATCCTTTCTGTTTTTTGACCTGAGGATTCCACTGTGTATCCCCATTGTTGGTTTTTGATCTTTAATTGTAATGTCCCCTGATTAAATTGATCAAGATTTGTAGAATAACTCTACAGAAGTCTATGAATAAATGGACATGTTACCAATCTCTTAATGGACTAGATTTGCAGTTAAGAGATTCGTAGTAGTTAATATCGCATGCACCAAATTCTCTCCATTCATAGTTTGATGGAAGGAAGGTTTCTTCATATATAATGTAATGCTTATTGACAATCTTATCCAATCCTAATTCCTTGAATATGATAGTTTTATACCCTTCTATTGATACCCTAATGCAGAATTCAATATAGATCTTGAGTATACTATATTAACCTTTGTAGATTACATGGGGTTGCTCCTTATTTCCAATAGGTGGATTCAATTAATAAGAAAACTTTATACTCATAGATAAGTGTTAGGAATGTAGCAAGGTAATGCTAATGATGATGCCCAATTCTAATATAATGCTCCTTAATAGAATTTTATATACTCTTTGTCGCAAGAAGAGATTATTTGCCTAATCTCACCCTCTTAGAAGATAGAGGTCCGATCTACAGTACACCTTCCAAGAATGCTTAGAATATGTCTGTTAATATAATTGAGACTGACTGGTTATTCAGAATCTGCAATGTGTATTCACATATGTGTAAGAATGAATATTGATTTTCTGGTAATGCACTATATGATCAGTGTAAACTTGCTGCTCATGCGGTCTGCTATCAATGACGCTGCTCCTGATTAGAAAGGCACTTGTTTCATGTGTCCTTCCAAACTATGGCGGTCTCATCTATACCACTGAGAAACCTGGGCCTGCTGAAGCCCTTCGAGCCTTAACAAAATATCAAAATCCAATCATATATCCCTGCGTATTAAGTGGTAACGGGCCTATTTATATGAAAGAATATAAACGTTCCTTAACACTGTTAAATCTGACTGAGTTTTGATAATGGTCTGATTGCTGTCCCTGAATATAGGCCTTATAAACATGCAATTGATTGACTCTGTCCCTGTTCACTTGTCACTTTATTCATGTGTCCATAGCCTTGCAAATGGGGTGGATAAATACCACCTCTTCCTTGGCTGCTTAACGGCTCTTATTTAGCCTTCTAAATCTGAAATGAATCTATATAAAAACCAAAAACTATATGCCTTCTTTGAGAATCCATGGCCCTCTCCTTATGCCCTTCTAATGGGCATGGTCTGAGGAATTGTATCTCCCACAGTCATCTCTTTTTGCAAAGAATGTAATTAATTATACCATTCCCTTAATTGGTCTTATTCTTAACAGTTAACAACATTGTTAAGGAATTAATCAACCTCTGATCGCACTGTTTTCCCTCTTCTTTGACAGCGATACTAACTAATTACTATAAGAGACATCCTTTGGATGATGCTATGTTGCTTGAGATGCCTTTGGATGATGCTATGTTGCTGGCCTGACTTCCTTTAGAGATTTGTAATATCCCACTTTTGAAATAGTTTTTAATAATAACTAATAATACACAACCATATATGATAATTATATAGTAAATGATTATACAAATAACAAATAATGATTAGTAAATAATGTTGTTAGTAAATCAATTAAGATTTGTAAATATTAATTATATATATAATACTCATTAATGGTAAATATATTATTACTAATAAATATATAAATAACACTATAAATATTGATTATTAAATACTCATAGTAAATATTCATTAACGAAACATATTAATAATTATTAACAAATATTAAAATATATAAACAAAGGAATTTCTACACAAGTCTTGCTGTCGACTAACAAATGACGCAAACATATAGAATAAAATAAATATTAACGACTCCCAAAACGAAACGTCGTGTCACTGTGACCAGGGGTCGCAATCCTGCAGACGGGGAAATACATAATGGGAGACTCCATGGGATTGGAAGAGATGGACAGAGAAATATAGGACTTTCATAAGTCAGTGTGGGAAGAAAGGATTATCATCGCAGAAAATATTAAAAAGAGTGATCACAGCAACAAGGAAAGGCAGTAAGGCCTATGGGAGTAGAAAGGAACACAGTCAGCAGCAATACTACATACTATGCGTATGTAATCTGGAAAAGGACGAAACCAAGTCTAGACTCAGTGCTGAATGTGACAGCAGAGTCAGTGATACAGTATGTGCTTAATTTTTCATATGGATAGGAAATTACATCAGATATATATATTGTAGAGTTATAAATGTTTACTTATATGTAGAGATATATATGGGTAGTAAATATATATATAAACTTATATATAAATAGTAAATACATATAATATGGAGAACATATATATATTTATATATATATCAGGGATAATACATAGGATATTCATGTTATATATGTATATATAGAATTCCGTCTGATACAATAGAGATATATCAAGATATACACATATACAAATATGTATTTCATAATAATAATGACTAGATTTATATGGATATATATTATATGAATGTGTGTGTGTGTGTGTATATAATTTGTAATACAAAGGAATTAGAATGTTTATAGTCTATTCCTTAATCACTTACTATAGCCCCTTAAGAGGATAGGTTTCTGTCAATTCAGGAGAGGCAGAGTAAATCCTCACAAGATACGTGAATTCCAAGATGGGTAAGGATATGTATTTCCAATGCCTCGAGGGAAAATCTTGAGATGGGTACAAACATGCAGTCCCAATGCCTTGAGGAAGTCTACTTGTAGATTGGTGTGAAGTGCCCTGTGACGTGGAAATTCCCATCCTCCTTAAGGCTGGCATCTTTAAGAGAAGAATGAATTGGGCTTTAAATGTATTAATTGTTAAATTTATTATGAGTTATTCATCGTTTCTTAAAATAAATTCAATTTAGATGCATAGTAATGTATGTTAATCATTGAAAATTGGCAGCCTCCGAGTAGGGGACATTACAATTGGTATCAGAGCCTCTTTCCTGCCACCCTGTGAGAGGTAGTTGATGCAAACTAGCCAAAGGGCTCAAAGGGCATTCGAAAGGGAAAGAAGAAAACTAGTAACAAAATCTAACCCAAAACAAAACAACACAATGGGTGAACCAACAAGTGAGGAGATGAGGGCATTCGCGGAAATAACAACCAAGACATTAATGGAACAAGCTGAAAGGGCCTAAGTCCTCATGCAAGCCTTGCAAAACATGAATACTTCAATTAATGATCTTAGGTCACATCCTGGTCGAAGAGACACTAGTCCTTATCATTCAGAAAACAATAGTAGGTCATCTACACCTTAGATCATGAAACCATCCTTCCTACCAAGAAAGGATACCCTAAGAGAGGAAGAAGAAACCAGTCACCTCCATAACAGAACAAAGGAATTGGCAGAAGCTTACACCAAATTAAGACCTGAAATAAGGAGCATATCATTCAGGGATTATTGTGAAGCAAAGAAATTAGAAGCTCCTAAGAGAGAAAAGGACAATGTAATAAGGACTTAAAACATAAGATAAATAAGGTCAAGTCGCATGATATTCACCAAGTACTCGGAGTAATGGCCTACCAACATCAAGTCTCATGATATCCACCAAGTACTTAGGAAGTTTATAAAGATATCATCTCATGATATCAGGAGCATTGGCCATAAAATATCAAGTCTCATAATATTCACCAAGTACTCAGAGTAATGTCCTACCAACATCAAGTCTCATGATGTCCACCAAGTACTCAACAATTGTCCATAGGTAATGTGCACATGTATCCTCAATAATACTTACCATAGGAACATTCATATCATCTATTGTTGATGTTTGTAGCATCGGTCAGATAAATAATACTGACTATATGATTATTATGAGAAATGATTTATTATATATATATATACATATATATCAATATATATAATAATTGATATTACTATATACATTGATATATATATAAAGTTAGATTATATTTATTCTCATAATAACTAAATAGTTAAATTGATAAAATAAATAAATGAATAGACATATCCCATGAAGGGACATGTTTCTTCTTGTCCTTGTCATGTATAAATACAAAGAGATCGATGCATTTGGAAAACACATACAATCAGATAGTGCTATTACATTTTCAATGATCTTAAAACCTTAACATGGTATCAGAACCAAGTTGCAAATGTAAGAGAGTAGTTTGTTGATGGTGAATGTGTGACTGTCTTAGAAAATACAATCTCAGTACGAGGACCATATCTCACAAATGCACTGTTGTATTTTGCTGAATTTTGGATATGTTGGTGATAAACAAATTTAGAAGAATCTCACCAGGATTGGAGAGAAAATGTCAGGTTCAAAAGTTATGACCGACTGTGTACGAGTATATGCAAAATCTGTAAAAGAGCCGAGGTTCCTTCTTTAAAAGCCCAACCGCTTGAAGGGAGATCCATTGAAGGTTGTCATAGTATATAGAACCTTTGGATATTCAAGACAGGTCATGTGAAGAATTATGGTAATGTTCAAGAACGACGACATCATTTTGTGAATTTGCATGATATTTTCTATATGGGCTCACCTTTCAGAATGAAATATTTGAAATTTATAAAAGATAAGTATTTCATGTTTTATTAATGCACATAATTTTTTAGTTTGTAATTCATGCTATATTATTGGTTTGTAAAATATTGTATGTTTCTATCATTGGTATTTCCGGTCGAGATAGTTTATTAAGCTATTTGTAATCTCTCTCTGACATACCTTCAAGACAAAAGCACAAGATAAATGCATTCAAGGGAGAAAGAACTTGATGCTTGCAAACGAATTGATGATTGAGACTAGATGCAAAGGGAGTCTGACATTTCAAAAGAGGTCAAGATGTTGATAAGCTTGAGCTTCAGAGGGAGCAGATGGTTCAGTCAACTTGTGACAATATTGATCATATTGATTGAGAGGGAGTTCAGTATTGAAGGTGAAACACTTCTGAGGTAAACTTGATATAATTTATTATTATGAATCATGAATGTTTTTAATAGGCTTGCCCCCTGTGTAAATCATGAGGAAGTGACAACTTCCAAATGATTATCACTTGTATTTACAAAAGTTATTGGAAGATGACGATCTTACAATAACTTGATCTTCTATTGTGGTAGACATCTTGTGATGGCTGAAACAGATCATAATAGATGATGTGAATGGTCTTATGGTAAGTGCACATTACCTATGAACATTTGTTGAGTACTTGGTGGATATCATGAGACTTGATATTCTGCAAGCCATTACTCTGAGCACTTGGTGAATATTATGAGACTTGATATTCTGCAGGCCAATGCTCTTGATATCATGAGATGATATCTTTATGAACTCTTGAGTACTTGGTGAATGTCACGTGTTGACATTTTGATAGGCCAATACTCAAGATATCATAACTTGTGGATAGAATCGCCGATTGAGGCAATCCACCTGGGAACTTGTGGATAGAATTGCCGATGGAGGCAATCCACACTAAAGCTTGTGAGCTTGTGGATAGAATCGTCGTTGGAGGCAATCCACACAAGAGCTTGTGGATAGAATCGTCGTTGGAGGCAATCCACACAAGAGCTTGTGGATAGAATCGCTGATGGAGGCAATCCACCTGAGAACTTGTGGATAGAATTGCCGATGGAGGCAATCCACTTGCGAACTTTTGGATAGAATCGTCGATGGAGGCAATCCACCTGAGATCTTGTGGATAGAATCGCTGATGGAGGCAATCCACCTGAGGACTTGTGGATAGAATTGCCGATGGAGGCAATCCACACATTGTGACTATGTTTCTATTGATTACATCATGAGGATGATGCCTTTATTGCTGACATCATATATTTGATGTTGTCAAGTGTCTTAAGTGTTGACATTGGATTGATTTATCCTCCCTAGCTAAGAGGGAGTGTTGATGTTTGTAGCATTGGTTAGATAAATAATACACACTATATGATTATTATGAGAAATGATTTATTATATATATACATATATATCAATATATATATAATAATTGATATTACTATATATATAAAGTTAGATTATATTTATTCTCATAATAACTAAATAGTTAAATTGATAAAATAAATTAATGAATAAACATGTCCCATGAAGGGACATGTCTCTTCTTGTCCTTGTCATGTATAAATACAAAGAGATTGATGCATTTGGAAAATACATACAATCAGATAGTGCTATTACATTTGCAATGATCCTAAAACCTTAACATCTATTGTCATGTCCCCATTTTGGCTGACATCGTTTGGCATGACGGATTTGCCTATCATCGACTCTCGTAGGCAAATGGTTTGGAGAGAGGGTCATTATGTTGATCATTTGATTGTATATTGCTGACAGAGCCTACATCCAGTTTGGGCCTACATGCAGTTGTAGTGGAGCTACATCCAAAGTGAGCCTACATTTAGTCGTAGTTGGGCCTACATTGTTATAATTTTGAGTTGAGAAATGTACTTTATTATTATAATGTTATTTTATTATAAAGTACATTATAATTGGATGTTTCTAGAAGTTCTAGCAACTTCTCAAGGAAAAGAATAAATAGAGGGCTTGGGCTTTCATTTGGACAGGCTTGATTTGAGGATTCTACTACATTTTCATCTTGGAGCATTTGTGGCACCATCTAGGTCTGCAAATTTTCAATTGATCTTTAGGAACGGAAACTCGTAAGGGTTTGCATAACTGAGGAGGTGAAATATCTTCTGAAGGGTTGCACATTGGAAGTGGTATTCAACCATTTCATGCTGGGCATTATTGAGTATTCAGATTTGGACTGAGTTTTGATATATTTTGAAGTCCTCAGACTTTATTGAGGGTTTGGAATTTGGGTTGTCAAAAAGACTTGTTTTCATCCATTAATCAAGAGGATTGCATTGGCATTATTTGAAGACCATTTCAGTAGTTTTTGTGGCATTTCCAGCATACTACGATTTTCATCTTGGACCCACATTTTTGTTCATAACTTCACTTGGAGGCATCCTTTGGTTATGGGTATTTGAGGAATCAATTGCTATTGTCTTGGCAATCATTTCTATACGAATTTGGAGACCTTTTATTGCTGCATTTATTTATTATTGGCATTCATATCAGAACATGGGCGAATTTGAAAAAAAATTCAATTTGGCAAGAGGAAGGCTCAAAGTGGAGTGATATTGATTGCTTCTTCATTCACACTCGTAGGTGCTTCATTTCAGGTTCAGTTGGCACTAATTTCAATAAGTTTTAATGTTGTTTATGTATGAAATCATGGCTGTCTTTGTACTCAGAAAATTCTGAAACTTGTAGTTGAAAGTCAAGAGACTAGGCCATTTGATAAATATTCTTGAAATCAGTTTAATGCTTCAGTTGCATAGAGAGATAAGGCTGCATTCTAATTACGTGATGTTCTTGAGTTGCATGACAAATGTTTGTCAAAATGTCACTTGGCTGTAAGTGCATATGTAACATTGAAAATCCATCTCTATGCATTGGTTAAGGGTCCAAAGTGTCATTTAAGCATCTAGATGATAATTTATGTTTTGATGTGTTGATTCTCAAGCATTGGAAGCTATCTATAGTCATTTAAAAGTACATATCAGACTGATATTATTAGACTAGCAAGCTGGAAGGTTGCACACGAAGTGTTTGACAATATTCCTTGTGTCTCACAAGCATATTTTAGATTCTAAGGTGCCAAATAATTTGTAAAATCTGAAAGTTGCAATCTATTGTAAGGGAGTCAATATCTTCATTGAATGAACATATTGGCACTGTTTTGCATCATTGTATTGTGTGGATTTGTTGCTCAACAATTTTCCATATTCAGTCTTTTACTTCCAGCAGTGTAGTTGATTGCTTGCCAATTGTTTGACGAAATTCCATAAGTGCAAAAATCAGAGATTTTTAGTGATCCATTGGTAAGGGTCATTACATCTATCATGATTTGTTTCAGCCATCATAAGATGTCTATCACAATAGAAGGTCATGGTTTGTTTAAGGAACTTAATCCACCATGCAAGATATCATCTATGATGATCTGTTTTAGCCATCATAAGATGTCTATCATGATAGAAGATCAAGTTATTGTAAGATTGTCACCTTCCAATAACTTTAACAAATACAAGTGATAATCATTTGGAGGTCGTCACTTCCTCATGATTTACATAGGGCCCATATAGGCATTCATGATTCATAGTCATTTGACTGTTTGATCACAGGAGATTCCATATCGATATGGTCTACTCCCTCTGAATCAAAACGATTGAGATTATCAAAAGTTTATTTAACCATATCCTCTATCTGCTCCCTCTGAAGCCCAAGTTCTTGTATCAACATCTTGTCCTCTTTTCAAATGTCAGACTCCCTCTGAAAACATCAAGTTCTTTTTACCTTGAATGCAATTTTCTTGTGCTTTCGTCCTGCAGGTATGTCAGAGAGAGATTACAAATAGCTCATCAAACTAAACTATCTCGACCGGAAATACCAATGATAGAAGCATACAAGATTTTACTAACCAATATTATAGCATAAATTACAAAAATAATTTATGTGCATTAATAAAACGTGGAATACTTATCTTTCATAAATTTCAAGTCATTCTTTTCGTAAGGTGAGCCCAATTCATTTGAAAATCTTTTGGAATGAAGATCAAATTCTCCACAATGCTTTCCTTGCCTTTGATTTGCAATTTCCTACTGAAGAGAAATTCCATCTGCCCTCATAGTGGCTATCTGCTCCTTTGCGACATACCAGACTCAAGATATAATTTCAGTGCTAATACAAGAAGCCCGATAATAATAAGTTTTGTGCCGCCATGTTTAAACTCAACTATCTCTTCTGCTAACTATAGAGAAAGCCGTGGTAATTTGTTTGAACTTATAAATATACGGGCCTCACTACAAGGACTCGGCTATTCAAGAATAGAGTGTTGACCCGATAAGATATTCTCCATGCGCAGCAATATTTCTATTTATTAATCTTCAAATCTCAAATATTTAAATATTTCCGTAAAATATTCAAGTGCTGGAATGATATTAATTTTCTATACAACCTTTGCTAATTGCCAGAAATGTTTGAGAGGCTTCCCAATATTACACTAAGACATAATGCACACACCCAATTTAGAGGTTGTTGTTATACAAATTTTATATGCTTGATGTGCAACCATGTTTTGCATACAAGGATGCCTGTGTCATATTTCACAACTTCCAATTAGTGTGCTACGCAAGGAGAATGTTGACAAAGGTTCTATTGACCCACAGATTCCATTTGCTCTAAAGTTCTTAAAGCCTTTTCAACAAATCCATTAAGGACATGTTCTGTAATCATTTGCATCCATGAGATAATATTCTTTGAGGCAGGTTGCGAACAAGCATTACATGCCTTGCATATGCTTTGATGGATTTCCATATCTTTGCTTATACCTACAGTGCTCCAGTGTATGCGAACCGTTCACACATAATCTGCAACCATTGCATTCATGTGATCAAAGATTCTTCGAAGCACTTGCCTTGTTTATGCCTTCTAATACATTTTACTTCTAGATCCTCCCAGGATTTTTCTCTGATACCATGTTAAAGTATATCAGATCTGGAAGTAGATGTATTTTATTAAGTTATTTATTCAATGCTGATATCAATACTTTTGTAATTCTGTGTGTTCTCAGATTGAATAACATTATGTTATATATATATGCCTAGGAGAGGTATGTCCTTGAAAGGACATGCCTCTTCCCATTAATTATAATTTAATCAATCTTATAATGTTTCATCAATCTATTATTAATTTAGAATAATTTAATAGATTAATATTTAAATTTTATCTGATTAATAATAATGTAATAATATAACATATATAATATATTATTATTATTAATCAACATATATTATATGTATTCTAAATGTTCATATAACTGAAGCTACACACATTAACATATAATACTCATTAATAGTAAATATATTATTACTAATAAATATATAAATAACACTATAAATATTCATTAACTAAACATATTAATAAATATTAACAAATATTAAAATAAATAAACAAAGGAATTTCTACACAAGTCTTGTCGTCGACTAACAAATGACGCACTTGTATTGTTTGATATATTTAGCTCTAGTATAAGCATGCCTTCTTATTTTGTATAATCTTTTTAGGGTTTAGTCATAAATACTTTGGCATTGTTTTCTATTTTGGACATTTTACCATCAATAAGTGTATTTTTCAATGTGAAATAAATTGAAATCATTCCATTGAAACATAACAATCATCCTTGCAATGTATGTGAAGTGTGTTTTTATTAGTTGTTTCAAATATCTAATACTTATTTTAATCTTCTTACTTGTAGGTTGGGTACAGGCATATTGATTGTGCACGCGCATATGAAAATGAAAAAGAGGTAATTTCAAAGATTTGTGTGACTAAGCACTGTTAATAGGCAAGAAGATTGATCTCCATAAAATAATATTAACTAAAGTTTGCAACCTTATAACTGTTTTTAAGTTCCATTAATAGATAGAATAACATCTATAATTAATGCCCAATATATTTTAACTTCTGATTTATATTATGACAAGGATGTCATTTACTTGGCTTAGTGGTGTACTGCTAAAATAAAGTGGATTATAGAATATTTTGTGATTATATAGCAGGCAGACCTCCTAATTTCGAAACTGACCGATCTTGTATGGCAGGTTGGTCTTGCATTGAAAGAAATGTTTGAAATGAATGTGGTGAAGCGTGAAGATATGTGGATTACATCCAAACTTCGGTAATACACAGCTTTTTGTAGGACACAAGTATGTACTTGTTTAGAGTTAGTCTGAAATGATCTAAAATACATGGATGAATTTATGGTTCTTCTAGTGTCAGAACTAGACATTATATTTGTTTTTATCTTGTATGGTAATCTGTAATCATAGTACTTGAAGCTTAACAACTACTCAAGTTGTTCATTATTTTGTGTCGTCAAATTGTACATTGTATTTTAAATTTTATAAAAGAAGAATATATATTGAATAATATAATGGTTACAGTTAGGAAAACCTTTTTATGGCATGGTGACTGCTCATAAATAAGGAGAGCTGAAAAACATTAAACTTTAAAAGGGGTTAGAGTTAAAAGTAAAACTAATATAAAACATAAGAGAGAGCTAGAAAGTACTGAAGTATTATAATTATAAGCATTTACACATGGCAACAGGATAGAACAACAAAGGCTTTATGAACACAGCATATCTGAGTGAGGAATTCAAAACAGTGTTTAGAAACAACTTTCTGTTGTTGAGTGATATGCTGTATTTCGGTTCCCTTTCAAGGCCCATTGTATTTTTGATGTCTCCAGAAACAACTTTCTGCTGTTGAGTGATTTTTGTTTGCAGTACAACATCCTACTCTTTGGTCAATGCTTTGTTGACTTGCTTGTTCAAGATCTGTTTTTGAGTAGTAGCCAGCTTGGTGTGTGCTTTTTCAGATTGTTCACAAATGTTTTTGGACACCTTCCCGTTCTAATCATGGATCTTTTGTTGACATGCTCTAACTTTTTGCAGGTCTTTACATTGTGTGTCTTGGGATGAAAGTTAGCTGAATTCCAACAGTTTGCTACAAGAGAAGTGAAATATTGACGTGTGAAATACATCCTCTTATACCTAAAGCTTGGTTTGAATCTTTTTTTTTATTACTTGTTGACATGAAAATGGGCCAATGATAACAAAGGGCAGTAGGAAGGAATTTGACCCGTACTTCTGAAAAAAGCCATATTCAGTTTTCACAAAGCAGCAATCTATGTAGAATTTTGCATCATGTGGCTATCTACGTTCCTCTAGGGTTTCAGAATGGAGACGAGGGGCAGATTTCTGAGACAGATTTTTTGAGGCCATTTTAGGGGATGACAAGGGAGGAATATATAAAAAGTAGGCAAATTTTTACAAATATAGAGAAATTTTAAATATGCATATGATAACATTGATAACACATTCATCACATACGTTATAGAATCCGTAATCCACAATATTAGAGTTGAATTGAGGGTTCACATGAGGGTTGAACAAATTAATAAATGACAAAACTTAAAATTTAATTGCTTCTATAATTCATTGTCAATATGCTATGATATAAAATTAAAAAATACAACAAAATGTCCAAAGGTTTCAAGTTTGAACTACAAAATGATTGTCACAAAAACATATTGATAGAAAGTATGAGGCTAGCCTTGATTGGCATCTACTAATAGTACATCAAAATTAGAAACTAACTCTTAGCCATTGCCACTATGAGGGACTCCCTCATCCAACGGAACTCCAGCCAAAAGCTCGTGTCTTCTCCTTATCAATCCGTGGTGTCTATGGGATCAACATTCCACTTGAAAGTTGGAGCTTGTCGATACTTTGAAGTTTGATGATCTTGAAGTTACAAAGAACTATGAATGTCAACCAACTTCTTTGTTCATCTACGTATCAGCCTATTTCTCTTGATAGAGCGGATGAAGTTGTATCTGGACGAATTCTTCTTTGTAGTAGAGGAATTGGTAACTTGTGAAAGAAGGCAAATGGAGAGCATTCTCAACTTTGGTGTACACTTGTTGTGCCATGTACACCATCCAATAGGATCTTTGAGTTAATGTAGTTTTATCTATATTCCCCTCTAGTTTGTTGAATGTTGGACCACAAAGATTAGTAAAGGCAAGCCATTACGTGTGAAGTATAGTCGACTTCTTGCTTGAATATGTCTTTTGAAGGGCCTTCATTAACTTTCTTTCATCTCTTCATCATCGCAAGGAGGTAACCTACTAGCCTTTGATGCATACCATTTGAGATTTAGAGCAAAGACTACCATATGAAGTGGGGATGTTCATAGTAGAGTTCCCAGACTCGGACTCGGCTCGGACTTGACAACCCCGACTTTACCCGTGACTTGGCTACAACTCGGCAATGATTCGACAAAATGAAAAAACCCTTGAAATTATATATTGTTATATATATATATATATATATATATATATATATATATGAAATTATATATCATATTCCATGACTTGGGTCGAGTCATAGAAACTCGGTAAGGTCTGCTCGGCTCGACGACTCGGAGTACTCGCGGAGAGTCCTGGAACTATGCTTCATAGTGTTCCATTAGTGCGTCAAAATGGGCTTAATATGCTGCTCATATAATCCCAAATTAGGATCCAAATTGTTTGCTTCATCTGCCCTAGCCCGCTATTAGATGTCTTATAAATCTATTTGAGACTAGGAGAGTTCATATTAGTATATCTAATGATGTCTACAAGAGGTGAGATGAGGGAGCAAACATATTTGTAGACAAAAAAAGGGTTAGAAAAGTATAACTAAAATTTAATAATAAAATTAGGGAGACATAAAAAATCAGCAATTTTTTTTTACTGTAGTGGACCACCATCATCATCAAGGATCATTTGTTTGATATTTTTAATTCAAGCAATATTTGCAGTAGGCCATTTGCTCCGCTTTGAATTAACTATCATCAATTGTAGAGCCTCTTGCATATCAAGCATCCTCCCTAACAAATTGAAATACTTGGCATACCTAGTCTTCATAGGTTTGAGGAATTCTTTCTTTGAAAAAGTCTTTGAGAGAGCAAGTGATGTGTGGTGGTTAGAAACAAAAATTTGAATATCTCTAGCTTTTACTATCACTTGTTTCATCTAATCTATCTTCTCTGCCTTTCAATGCATAAACAAAACATGGTGTCCAAAGATGTGCTTGTAAGCATACTCCACTATCATGTTAGCTAAATTGCATGTGTTGAATTGGTGACCACTCGTACAACATTTGAGGTCCCAACCTCCTTTATAACATCTCTCAAACTATTAAATTAAAAGTCCTCATCCTTAGACTTCCTAGAACAATCAATAGCTCTAAGAAAATAAGACCCAGTTAATGATGTTGATATGCTGCTGATGTCTAATATTGGTCCACCCATCCATGACAATAGAACAACTTGTCCTAATCCAACTTTGCCTCATTTCCTTCATCACCAAACTCACCTTAGCAGTTTTATTGCCAAGGAAGGTAGTGTGTAGTATATGTTCTCTCAAGTGAATAAGGGACAAACAAAACCTACATCTTTGAACATTTGTTTGGATTAAGGAGAATGTGCTACGTGGAATGGGATAGCATGGACATAGAAAGAATGGCTATGGAAGAGTTTGCCACATCCCATGCTTGCATGTTGAGCATACATGCAACTGTCTCTGCCTTCTCACTAGCATTAGTCTTTCTCTTCTCTCTTGTAGAAACGTTGCCATTATCACTACCAATCTAAGTTACCAGTTCGGGTTCAGATTAGACAGTCACATAATATCATATAAACAACAAAAATGCCATAAACTTGTAATCATATCATCATGATCGTACCAGCATAGCATCATATACTTCAAGTTCAACATCAAAATATTAAAATGATAATATCAAGTTCAAGTATTATTGTTTCAACTTTCAGCAATTGAAACTTTATAGTAAGTTTCAATCATCTTATGGATTATTCATTATCTAAATCTTCTTCTTCATCATCAATGGCATTAGTTGATTCACAAATAGTACCAAGGCCAATGGGATTAGCTGCACCAAATAACATTCTCCATATCCAAGTCTTCAAATATAGCAACTACAAGTTGAGAAGTGGAAGCATCCAAGTCTGTATGCTCTGCATTTATATCCCACATCTTCGATTCTTCTTTGTATTCATTTTGTTTGTGTGAAAGGAGACACAAGTCAGAATGCACATATACTAAGTTCTCTGTTCTCTTTGATTGCAACCTATTGCGCTTTACTGAGTGGATGGAAGAATATGCTTTCTAGTTTCTTTTTAATGCAGATGAACTAACTGCCTATAAAGACAAGACAAAGTAAACAATTAAAATTAAATTATTAAAAGTTCGAAAATTACTAGCAACCCATGGAGACAGTAAATAAAAATTGAAATAAAACTTGTGATACAATTTTGATTGTGAGGGGTTGCAACAATTGGAATTGTTGGCCATGGAGGCACCACCCACTATGAGCATCCTTAAAATGATGACAAAGAGCGTCAATACTTAGACCTCTTGCATTCACAAACTTTATGAACTCATTTGGAATCAAAGCTTGCATATCATCATTAGAAAAGAGTCTAAGGAATGCTGCCTTGTACCCATCAGACACTTCTAAATCTCTATATGGTGGAAGCCTTCCTAGCATATCAAGATATTGTTTTCTATAATATTTTTGTGTCAATGCATAGGCAAGAAGATGGAGATGAGTGGTCATCTTGTTCCATCTTTATGCAACAATTGCTTGCAATTGTTTGAAGGTCTCCTTAGGGTCTTGCTCTTTGTCATTTATGATTTTCTTCATCTTCTCAAGTATTGAGTTGATGCCATTATACACCTCTCCAATGCAAGGCCTATCCATGTTAGTGTATCAAAGCAAACTCATAATGGGCTCGATGAGGCTAAGAAGATTCTCCACACGTTCTTAGCACGAGTCATCCAATATCCTTTTGCTTAATTTTTGTTGCCCTCTCAGTGCTTCTTTGCCTCTATACAAACCAATTATTGCTGATCCAATATTGCAAAGTGCCACTTTCACTTTCACAAGTCGTCTTAAGACGATTATGTTAGATGCAAAATGAGTCTCAACAACCTATAATAGAAATGAAAGAAAAAAATACACTTAAATTGAGACAAACTTTTAAAAAGATTACACATTACACAACCAAATTATGAAAATAAAAAAAATGTAAGATACTAAGCTTAATTTAAAAAAAAAATTAAATTAGTACCTCAAGTTCATTTACCTTCAATAGCTCCAAATTTGAGAATAATCTGAAAATTCCTTTAGACATGTGGTGTTTTGTGATGAACATCTGAATGTCCTCAGTCTTTGCATACACCTCTTTGATCTACCCGGTTTTGTTCCCGATCTTTTGTAGCATAAGATTGAGTGGACCACACAAGGTGTTCAAAAGATATGTTGATATTGCTCTTCAACCAACAAGCGAACAACTCTATAATTCTTTGCATTGTCCATTATGACTTGAACAACCTTTCTAGGTCCCATTGTCTCAATGGCAAAGGTGAGAATATCAACAATAAATGTAATGTCTCCATTTTAGCAGACAAATTTTGGATGATTAGCCTATCATTTTAACCTTTGTAGGCTAATATTTGTGGATAGAGGGTCTTTTGAGGCAGAGGCTTGGTTAATGTAGGTTCTTGTTTTCCCTAGAATTCAATATGTTCCAGTTTGGTCTTCATTTGGTTCAGATTGGACGTTGTTTGGGCTCAGTTTCATATACTTACTATTTATAGTAAGTTTTGAGATGCTTAGAGAGGGACCCCTGCTATTTTAAAAATGGGGGATGGTCGTATGCAGTTTGATCAGGTTAGCTCCCAGTCCAGACAACATTTAGAAATGTTGTGTATTCATGGAGATATTAATGTTTATTTGACTTAAATAAACATTAGTTTTTTAAAGCTTATATTATAAAGTTATAATATAACTTTATAATTTCACTTAATGTTGAGGGTCTATTCATCATTGGAAGGGGGCCAGTTTAGTAATTAATTATAAATGCCAAACTTAAATGAACTATTAAAGGGTTTCCTAAGTTCGAAATAAAACAACATTTTAAATGTTATTTAAAATGCTTTTATGGGAAATTGTGCTTTAAAGAGGAATTATAAATAGTCCATCAAGGAAATGGATTGGATATTATTGTTATGCATCTATATTCTTTGAACTTGGTTTGGGAGAAGAGACCGATGGTTTCATTCTTTCAACAGCCATTGGAGAACATAAAATCTTTAGTGTTGTAGCTATTTGAGTTTGTGAAATATCCAGTGAATTTGGCATTCAAGTGAGCTTCATTCAAGAGTTCTATTTGTACTTAAAAGTGAAGAATTTCATCTAGGGTTTGAAGGATTGGAAGGTATATCTACAACAGACCTCGAGATTCATTCTTGACAGCCATTCTATATCTGATTTAATTATTTAGTAGCTGCTACAGTGCCCTTGAACAGTGATGCTACAGTATCTATGAACAGTAGTTGCTAGAGTACCTTCCTCTTGGCATGTGGGGTTTATCTCAAGCAATGGTTAAAGTTTTTCAAGTGTAGATTGCATACTTGTAGGAGAATATTTATGGGACCTTTGATTGCTGGTTTGCAGCTCTAGAATTTGTTGTCATAACCTTTTTCAGACCTGCAGTTCATTCCAGCTCAAACAAGCAAAATAGGTTCAGATTTACCAAGGGAGATTACAGTGGTATATGAGCTTGCCTACAAAGTGTTTGACCAAATGTCAAACATTCGAAATTAAACCACAGTCCAGTGTTTGTCAGGGTTAGAACCCCAGGGGTTCTTACAATAAATGATTCATCTTTTACTTGCCCCTCACAATCCACGAATTTCACAAACATTGCCCTTTTATGGGACACCACTATGACATTGATCAAGGGACGATTTCTTGAATCTTTCCACCCATCTGAAACAATGGATACCCCTGTCTCAATCCATGAATCCCTTATGGGCTTCAATGCATCCTCGACCCCCTTGACCTCTCTTTCCAACAAAGTGCTGCATATCTTCTCATAGTTGGGGCCCTTATACCCTCTTGGAGATTCATTGACACTTTTCAACATCTTCTTCCAATATGGGGAGCAAACAACATTGAAAGGCGACCCATTTGCATATATGCATCTTGCTATATCTTGGTCGACTGTCCCGAGTCTCATTTTGAAATGAAGTTTTCAAAGTTTCCTTTCTTTTGGGTGCTTGAGTTTTAGTTTCAGGCTTAGCTATGGTAGTATAAAAGGGGTGGTCTACTATCATAGTATTCTGATTCAAAGATGGGGAACTCATATCCTGTGATTTTTTTAGTGGACAAATTTTGTCTACGTGCTTTTTTCTCTTTTTCTTTCATTGTCCATGATATTGTCATGTCCCCATTTTGGCTGACATCGTTTGGCATGACGGATTT
Source organism: Chamaecyparis obtusa (assembly GCA_027943335.1). Lineage (NCBI taxonomy): Eukaryota > Viridiplantae > Streptophyta > Pinopsida > Cupressales > Cupressaceae > Chamaecyparis > Chamaecyparis obtusa. The sequence continues at coordinate 1,083,429 of BSBK01004688.1, read as the reverse complement.
GCCTATCATCGACTCTCGTAGGCAAATAGCTTGGATAGAGAGTCATTGTGTGGATCATTTGATTGCTTATTGCTGACAGAGCCTACATTCGGCAGAGCCTACATCCAGTTTGAGGCCTACATGCAGTTGTAGTGGAGCCTATGTCCAGAAGTGAGCCTACATCCAGTTCGAGCCTACATTTAGTCTAGTTGGGCCTACATTCGGTTATGAGACATTTTGGCCTACATTGTTATATTTTTGAGTTGAGAAATTTACTTTATTATTATAATGTTATTTTATTATAAAGTACATTATAATTAGATGTTTCTAGAAGTTCTAGTAACTTCTCAAGAAAAAGAATAAATAGAGGGCTTGGGCTATCATTTCTACATGCTTGGATTTGGATTTTCTTCTACTTCTTCATTGTGAAGCAATTTGTAATTTTTGGTCTGCAAATTCTATTCGATCTTTGGGAACGAATCACTCCCTTGGATTGGCATAACTGAGGTAGTGAAATATCTACTGAAGGGTTGCAAATTTGGAGTTGGTACTCAGCCATCTCATTGGTACTTCATTGAGAATTTGATGTAAGGGTTTGTTTGTGATTGAAACAGCATTTCAGGAGGCATTTTTAGTAGGGCTGAAATTATAGGAGGCAATTTTTAGCAGGTCCGAAATTATAGGCGGCCGTTTTTAGCAGGTCCGAAAAAGCAAATCCGAAAAAGCAGTTCGAAAAAGTAGACCCGAAAAAGCAGACCTGAAAAAATTGATATTGAGGGTTTGTAACTGGTTGAATAAGGGTTTGGAATTCATCACTTAATTGGTGAATCAGTTTGATAAGTGTTGGAGATCATTTTGTGCATTTTTAGTGAAGTTCATATCAGGGTCTGAGACTCAAGTTTTTGCTCATATCTCACAAACCAAGTGGGGTTTGATTTTATGCATTGGAGGGGTTATATATTAACCCTAGGCGTTTCAGATCATACCATTTTCGGCACCCAACACCTTGCAAATTATTTTATAGCAGGGCTGTACATGACTGCACTGTACGGCCAGGTACAGTACAAGGTACAACAGTGATCAGAGGGACAGTTTGGGTCCAGTTTCGGGGCGTAGCTCGTGTATCAATTCATCAGCATTCAGTCAACAATAAGTGCAGCATTCCAGGTTCTTTCATATGATTCAGATGTTGATATTTGATGTTAAAGTTGTATTAAAATTTGCATATAATTAGGTACTGCCGTAATAGCCCAGTTTTTGTCATAGGACAGTCACTATTATTCATTATCTGTAATTGGGATTGTCATAGTGAATGAGAATGCTTAGATAAGGTTACATTGTTCATATGTGGGAGCTGTAACAGTCCTTGTATTCTCAGAAAGCAGTCTCTGCAATTGTATTCAGACATTGCTATGTATTGTAATTGGAATGGTCTAGACATAAGGTGCATTAGAGCTCACTGTTTATGTGTGACAGTCCCTACATTTAGTGTCATTATTTAGTGATTGTAAACAGTCCATTGTATTCAGACTTTGCTATACATTGCCTTTGGATTGATATAATGGTTAAGGTGCATTGCTAGGGCATTGCCTGGTCATAAATCAGTGCTCATAAGTAATAGTTTGTATACAGTCCATGAAATCTGAACATTGCAATCAGAATTAGTGAAGTTCATTGTTGCTCAATTGTATTACATTTCAGTATTGGTATTGTTATCTCAATTATATTTGATGCCAAAAACAACAATCACATTGAAACACATCATTGCAAACAAAATCATTCAATGCATGTCAAGTGTTTGACGAATTGCCACGATTCAGATTTGGGGGTTTTTAGTGATCCTACTGGTGAGGGTCATTACAGTGGTATCAGAGCGGTTTTCTTGCCATCCTGTTGGGTAAGAACCGTCTTTGCATGAGTGACTAGCACTTGATTGATTTCAGTATGGACAGGAATAGTACAGAGTTTCAGAGGACACGATCGTGGGCAACAGATAGACACAGTAGAAATGATGGTTATTCAGACATTCGAGATGAACTTAAGAGAATAGACCAGAACTTGTCTGAACAGTGGAATAAGCACCACCGTGTGATGAATGATATATTGTCCGACCCAGCCAAGGTGAATAAGTTGTCAAGTTTTTTATTTTGCAGATCTTCTCGCAGGAGAGATAACATAAGATCGGCTGACACAGTTACCAGAAACCTTCATGAGGATTTTGAGGAACAAGTTAGTATTCCAACAGATGTTTCAGTTTCTACTCAGCCACAGGAGGAAGTGGTGAAGGACACTATGCGGATTGATAGTAACTGTCAACTTGGTACTCAAGTTGAGACAGTTGTATACAGGTTGCCTGAGGATGATGTCACAGGTGCTCAGAATAGTAACTACAACACAATAGTTTCAGATGATGATTGTGAGGAGGCTGTTGTGCGTGATGATGAGATACATATCAGCGATGAGCAGACATTGAGTATTCATGACTTTGCTGATAGAGAGTATCAGGCACAGTTAGACGCTACATCACACGAGGTTGAGGGACATAGCACTTCACATGTTTTGTCCAGTCAGCTTAGGGTAAGCGAGGATGGGATTGTGACTTCATTATCTCATCATGACAGGATGTGGGAGATGATGGAGGATCATATCCGGATGATTCAGTCACAGAGTAGACATAAGGGAGTACAGACGCAGACCTCTTGTATTGACTTACAGGCGATTAGGGAAGGAATGGGAACGATGAAGATGAGTTATTTACATCTTCTTTCGGACCATGACCATCTTCTTACCCTTGCCGGAGACTATTCAGACGCCTTGAGGAGGAGGGAGGAAGAAGCTGTTAGACTTTCTCGTGAGCTAGAGGATACCCGAGCCTCTTTGTTGAGTACTCCATTGGCATTACAGGACTCGGAGAGACATGCTGATTTGATACAGGCAGATATCACTAGCACACCGGATTGTGTGATTAGCTCTGATAGTGGTTACGGTACAGTTGATCCTGATGATGTTACAGTAGTTGAGGATACTGTCACATTTGAGGATAGTACAGTTGATCAGAGTGGTGCAGCAGAGAGACATGTGGACGAGCTTTGTCTTGAGGTGAGTTCAGTTCAGGCGTTAGCGCATATGGCAGGGACTCAGCTTTCTTTTACAGTCAGATCACATGTGGTTGATGATGATATGAGTATGTCTAGCATTCACATTCCGGATTCAGAGATTGTAATGAGTACAGTAGACAGGTGCGTGGCGTTAGTTGGTATTAGTCATATTACTCAGGTGAGGAGTTTGCTTGAGTTACGAGCTGATTCTAGTTTACGGATGTGGATTCGGGATTATTACATTGGCGTTTGGGACTCTGTTGACTGGAGATCTTTATCATCTATTGGTAGCAGTGATTGTTTGGATGCTATCATGGATTTGCTTAGCAGATTATACAGTGTTGTTCTCATTCATACCAGCAGCTTACCAGATGCTAGTATTAGTTTTTATACATCGGTGTTGGGAGTTGTGTGCATTTCTAGTCGACCACTCAGGGTGCAGTGGGTTTGTGATGATTTAGGCACATCTGAGGTGTTAGTATTTACAGATGAGTCCCAGGATCATATTGGTATTGATGACATCCAAGAGTATGCTGTGGACAGTTTTGAGGACTTAGCTTTCTCGACAGATTCTTTTGTTACAGCGGAGTTGGGCAGTGATGCTACAGTTCTTGATACTCCATATGATGATGTGAGCTTTGGAGTTGACTTGTAGAGTATGGATGGTAGTACTGTAGAGATTAGTGACTTTGAGGATACTCCTTTGGATAGTGTGGCAGAGGAGGATTGTAGGAGACAATCTAGCCAACGCCATCATGTGTCTAGTCAGCTGAGAGTTAGTGAGCGAGATATTGCTATTGCTTGCGAGCATTTCGATGCTGCTCGTCAGTTCTTAGCAGTTTTTGGATGGGGTTCTCCTACTAGTGATGAGCAGGGAGGCAGTTATCTTTCCTTGACAGAGATACACTCTTTATGGGAGGCTATCCGGATTTTGAGACAGAATTATATGAAGTCGGTAGCCGATAGAGATTATCTTATGGAGTGGGGCAGTACAGCATATGATGCATTATTGGTCAAGGAAGGTGAGGTGAGTGAGCTTACTCAGCAGCTCGAGGTGACTTTGGAGATTCTTGAGAGTACACGATTGGCTTTCGAGGAGTCACAGTTTCATTTGGCTGAGGTGACCATGGAGTTAGAGCGACTTCAGTCTTTACCAGATATAGTACAGTTACAGACCGTGATGTCTGGTGATCCGAGGATGTCCATGGTCGAGATTGTCAGAGACAGTGGAGATGGGGATGCGTCCATCCTTGATACTAGCATTGGCATATCGGGTTCGTTTCCACTAGAGTCAGATTCAATTGAGTTGGGCGTTGCAGCTGAGCATTGTGGTATGTTTGACATGATGATGGTCTCTACTACTGATGGAATGGAGACTGGTAATGTTGTATCAGCGATCATGTGTGATGTTGGTGAGCCGGCAGTTGGCATGGTTCCTGCTAGTGATACTACTCCCTTGGCGGTGTCTTCGGAGGTAGTAGGCAGTTCCGGCTTGGTTAGTGATCGATTGCAGTTAGTTTCATCTGGATTGCAGTCTGAGCCACTGACTGAGATTGGCGCATTCTATCGGCATTACATTGTGAGGTATGCTCATCAGTTTACCTTTGATGACCATGTTGATGAGATGATGGTACATAGATATACTTTGGTCCCTAGTGCTTGTCATCAGTTATGGGATGGTTTGACGCCACGGGATGAGAGTTGTGATGAGAGTGTCATGGCAATAGGTTCTGCAGTTGATATCTTGATAGTGCATGACTTAGAGCAGGAGTGTGGGAGTAATACCTTAGCGGTTGTTGTTATTGATTCTACTCCTTTGGCTATGTCATCTCCTAACTTGGTGATCAATCACAGTTGGTCGTATCACGTCTACAGGATGAGTCTTTGACTGGAGTTGGTTCTTTTTACCGGCATTATACTGCAGGGTATGTTCATCAGTTTGCATTTGATCCAGGTGTTGAGGAGTTGATGGCAAATAGGTTTGGTTTGGGCTCTAGTTTTTGCTATCCATCATGTGATGACTATTCGCCATCAGCGGTACATGGGAGTTATGGTTATGAGACAGTGGTCGGTGGTTTGCAGAGTTGTTTTCACTTCAGGAGTTGTACAGTGTGTGGATTCTCCGTACTTGTTGCAGATTTATTCGGGAGTGTTCACTGTTGTTGCGGAGTTGGATTGTGTGCTTTACACAGGCTAGTGGGATGTGTTGGTGATATTTACTATGTTGGCAGTTTGAGTTGTCCTCTCTACTTGGGTTCTGATATTTCGAGGGTTTGTTTCTCGTGGGTTCTTGACACTGGCAGTTGTGATGTTGGAGTTTGGTTGAGTTGTATTTGCCAGTTTGATTATGGATTCCTCTTGATTATATTTCAGAGAATATTGCAGGAGCTTGCGTTGATTGACAGCAGTTTAGATCATGACTACATTTGGGATCCAGGTGGATTGATTGGTTATTTGTTTAGCCATTGCTTGGGGACAAGCAATTTCAGGAAGGGCGGACTGTCATGTCCCCATTTTGGCTGACATCGTTTGGCATGACGGATTTGCCTATCATCGACTCTCGTAGGCAAATAGCTTGGAGAGAGTCATTGTGTGGATCATTTGATTGCTTATTGCTGACAGAGCCTACATTCGGCAGAGCCTACATCCAGTTTGAGGCCTACATGCAGTTGTAGTGGAGCCTACGTCCAGAAGTGAGCCTACATCCAGTTCGAGCCTACATTCAGTCTAGTTGGGCCTACATTCGGTTATGAGACATTTTGGCCTACATTGTTATATTTTTGAGTTGAGAAATTTACTTTATTATTATAATGTTATTTTATTATAAAGTACATTATAATTAGATGTTTCTAGAAGTTCTAGTAACTTCTCAAGAAAAAGAATAAATAGAGGGCTTGGGCTATCATTTCTACATGCTTGGATTTGGATTTTCTTCTACTTCTTCATTGTGAAGCAATTTGTAGTCTTTGGTCTGCAAATTCTATTCGATCTTTGGGAACGAATCACTCCCTTGGATTGGCATAACTGAGGTAGTGAAATATCTACTGAAGGGTTGCAAATTTGGAGTTGGTACTCAGCCATCTCATTGGTACTTCATTGAGAATTTGATGTAAGGGTTTGTTTGTGATTGAAACAGCATTTCAGGAGGCATTTTTAGTAGGGCCGAAATTATAGGAGGCAATTTTTAGCAGGTCCGAAATTATAGGTGGCCGTTTTTAGCAGGTCCGAAAAAGCAGTCTGAAAAAACAAATCCGAAAAAGCAGTCCGAAAAAGCAGACCCGAAAAAGCAGTCCGAAAAAAGCAGACTTGAAAAAATTGATATTGAGGGTTTGTAACTGGTTGAATAAGGGTTTGGAATTCATCACTTAATTGGTGAATCAGTTTGATAAGTGTTGGAGATCATTTTGTGCATTTTCAGTGAAGTTCATATCAGGGTCTGAGACTCAAGTTTTTGCTCATATCTCACAAACCAAGTGGGGTTTGATTTTATGCATTGGAGGGGTTATATATTAACCCTAGACGTTTCAGATCATACTATTTTCGGCACCCAACACCTTGCAAATTATTTTATAGCAGGGCCGTACATGACTGCACTGTACGGCCAGGTACAGTACAGGGTACAACAGTGATCAGAGGGACAGTTTGGGTCCAGTTTCGGGGCGCAGCTCGTGTATCAATTCATCAGCATTCAGTCAACAATAAGTGCAGCATTCCAGGTTCTTTCATATGATTCAAATGTTGATATTTGATGTTAAAGTTGTATTGAAATTTGCATATAATTAGGTACTGCCGTAATAGCCCAGTTTTTGTCATAGGACAGTCACTGTTATTCATTATCTGTAATTGGGATTGTCATAGTGAATGAGAATGCTTAGATAAGGTTACATTGTTCATATGTGGGAGCTGTAACAGTCCTTGTATTCTCAGAAATCAGTCTCTGCAATTGTATTCAGACATTGCTATGTATTGTAATTGGAATGGTCTAGACATAAGGTGCATTAGAGCTCACTGTTTATGTGTGACAGTCCCTACATTTAGTGTCATTATTCAGTGATTGTAAACAGTCCATTGTATTCAGACTTTGCTATACATTGCCTTTGGATTGATATAATGGTTAAGGTGCATTGCTAGAGCATTGCCTTGTCATAAATCAGTGCTCATAAGTAATAGTTTGTATACAGTCCATGAAATCTGAACATTGCAATCAGAATTAGTGAAGTTCATTGTTGCTCAATTGTATTACATTTCAGTATTGGTATTGTTATCTCAATTATATTTGATGCCAAAAACAACAATCACATTGAAACACATCATTGCAAACAAAATCATTCAATGCATGCCAAGTGTTTGACGAATTGCCACAATTCAGATTTGGGGGTTTTTAGTGATCCTACTAGTGAGGGTCATTACAGATATATTTTAACTATCTCATTTGGTATAGGAGCATTTTTTTTCTAGGGCATTTCTTGACTCCTCTTTTAGGGAATCCACACAAATGGCCTACCACCCGATTAATGAACTATAACACTATTCCTTTCTATATCACAACCCTAACATTTCCAACGGAATCCCCCACCTCCTGAAAGAGGTCTTATAATATCAACACACTTCCACAAAGGAGAATCGGGATTTGGATCTATTTTTTTGTTCATTATTTGTATTGCCTATGGAGCAAGAGGTAGAAGCCATTGTAGTTCCCATGGCAAGAAATTTTACACTTTCAAAATAAAAACAAAAGAATGAAAAAAATAGGTAGATCTTATTGACAATTAAAGAGAAATGAAAAAAACAAAAAAACTTGAAACAAAATCAAAATAAAATGAATAAAAACTTACCTCTTTCACCCGATAGAAGATTGCAAAGGAGTAGGAATGAAGCTCAAACATTTGATCAAGCTTCACAAATTAATCCCCCACCTCCTAAAAGAGTTCTTATAATATCAACATACTTCCACAAAGGAGAATCAGGATTTGGATCTATTTTTTTGTTGTTCATTATTTGCATTGCCTATGGAGGAAGAGGTAGAAGCCATTGTAGTTCCCATGGCAAGAAATTTTACACTTTCAAAATAAAAACAAAAGAATGGAAAAAAATAGGTAGATCTTATGGACAATTAAAGAGAAATGAAAAACAAAACAAAACTTAAAACAAAAACAAAATAAAATGAATAAAAACTTACCTCTTTCACCCAATAGAAGATTGCAAAGGAGTAGGAGTGAAGCTCAAACATTTGATCAAGCTTCCCAAATTAATCTTCCAACTCTCTCTTGTTCAACCACCTATTTGCTCCATCTCAAGAGAAAACAATTTGTTTGCACAATAAATGAGCCATAAAACCCAACTTGAGTCATTTTAAAACATCGTTTTAGGGTTCAGATGTCAAAATTTTATTAATATGCAAAAAAAGAAGACGTAGATGACACTATTTTGGTTGGGTACGCATGTGGTCCAGCGTAATTCGCTTGGGTTTGAACCTAAAAAATGACTTAGGCAACACTTTTTTGGCTGGGTTCACATGTGGTCTGGCGGAATTCACCTGGGTCTAACTCGGGTTCAAACCTGGTCTGGTCAGATTGAACTGGCTGCTATGGGCATAGACCTTGTTCGAACCTCAGTCAGATCGGCCTTGGACTTGGACCCGAATGTGGTTCAAACCAGACCGGTACTAGGGGCTAGGAAGGCCGAACTAGGTAACTTAGCTACCAACTGTAGAGGGCATATGCATAGTTGATTGTGCAGATTGTGTTGGCATTGAAACAGTCGTAGACCTTGCTTCCACCTCCATATGCAATCCATGAACCTCTACCTTCTCATCCACCTTTATATTTGAACACACCCTAGCCCTATTTATGTCATTAGATCCAATATATGAGAATGCACTCTCGTGTAGTTCCTAAAATCTGATTTGCAAATGTGACACAACCACATTCTACTTCTTGATTTTTTCTTTGTATCTTTATGTAGGGTGTATTTTTGGATTCTAAAGGGCTTTTTGCGTAATGTCTTTAAATGGCAGGACACTCAAATGGATTTTGTGGTTGTTCTACTTCACCCACAACACTTCCATACATTGATGAACCCCCAATTGAGCTTGAAACTCTCACATTTTGATTTCTTTCTTCCATCTCATTTTCACTATTCTCACTACTACTGCTAATGTTGTTTTTGTGAAACAATAATGCAAGTTCCAAGTGAAAATAGAAAAACCAAATCATTTTTTCCTTTAAACTTTGAAGAAAAATAAGAAAAGGGAAAAAACAAAAGGAAGAATCACTTACCTCTTTCACTTCTTTTGCTACCTTACTCACTGCGCACTAATTTTAATTTTTAGGTACACCTTCAAGCCCTATTCAAAATCATATTTTTGGCTCCAATTTGGCCGCAAATGTTCTCTCCATGTAAAAATGGGTTAGATTGAGGTAGGGAGACTTTTTTTTTGGTTAATTTGGGGCTAAGTGTGGTGTGGGAGCCCACAAAAAATAAAAATAAAACAATCATTTTTAATTTTGGAACTTTTCTAAATAAAAAATCACTTGCACAGTCATGGGGATTGCCAGCTGTCCCTAAGATGGCCAGGGCCAGCTGAGATGTCTTGAGCCATCTTGGGGATGTCTGGCCACACGGTTAAGATGACCACACAATTGAGGGATGTTTGACACATCTCCGGCCATCTCAAGGATGTTAGGCTGTCCCTGCAACATCCTCAGGGATGGGTAAACCTAAGAAAACCCTGGGGACTCATCCCCAGGGAAGTTAGCTATTTCCTTTTCTTCTGAGTCTAGGTAGAAATTTTTTCTGTTCAGTCCATATCAGTTGAGGTACTTACTGCAAGGATCTTCATGAGAGTGTCAACTATTCTAACATTCAGTCCTTTGGTGCCTCTTTGTTTCTTAGGAGATTTGATGGTATTGAAGTCTCCTATGAGGAGATTATGTTGTTGGTACACCTAAGAAAACCCTGGGGACTCGTCCCCAGGGAACTTAACTATTTCTTTTTCTTCTGAGTCTAGGTAGAAATGTTTTCTGTTCAGTCCATATCAATTGAGGTACTTACTGCAAGGAGCTTCATGAGAGTGTCAACTATTCTAACATTCAGACCTTTGGTGCCTCTTTTTTCCTTAGGAGATTTGATCGTAGTGAAATCTCCTATGAGGAGATGTAATGACCCTTACTATAAAGGCCACTAAAAACCCCCAAATCTGAATTGAGACAATTTGTCAAACACTTGGCATGTACTGAATTGTTTTGTTTGTAATGAGTGTTTCAATTTGATAGTTGTTTTGAGCATCAAGTACAATTGAGATAACAATACCAATATTGAAATGTAATGCAATGAGCAACAATGAAACTCTAAGTATCAATGCAAAGACCCCAATGCCAATGTATCATGAATTACTCAAATTCTGATTGCAATGTTTAGAAGACTGATTTTCTATAAATGTATGACTGCTACAAACTTCTGAATTATGACATGAGGATGTATGAACTATAACACATAAACAATGAACTCTTACATGACCTTGCAATGCACAATCTCAGTCTAACTATAATATAGCAATGTCTGATTACAATTGACTGCTCATCTGAATGTATATATGACTGTTACAATGAACCAACAAAGCATTTCTTACTCCCATCAATACACTATCAATACTATGATATTTCAATGACAATAAATGACAACAGGACTGATTTAGACTGCTAAGAAAGGGACTGTTTTGACCAAGTACTGGACTGTATTGACAATGTCTGAATACATGCAAAATTATACAATTTCTTGACATCCAAACATGACATAAAAACCTGGAAATCGCCCCTTAGTCTCTGATTGTGAATGCTGATGATAGCCAATGCAATGAAGACTGGAACCGACCCCAAACAGCCTCTCCTAACCTTGTTGTACTGTCCTCCTGCTGCTGCCGTACCAGGGCCGTACAGTACGGCACTGGTATAAAATAATGTGCAAGCCTTTGAGCCCCCAAAAAGGTACAAACAGGACCGCCAATGATGTATTAGTATTCCCTCAAAAGCATAAAAATTATCTCCAGTTGGTGTGTGAGATATGAGCAAAAATATAGGTCCAGGCCCTGATATGAACTTCTCTGAAAATGAACCACTATGATCTCCAAACTCAATCAAAATGATTCACCAATAAGATGATGAATCCCAAACCCTTATTCCATCAAATACAATCCTTCAAATCGATCCTCAGATGAAATCCAACATAAATTTTTCGGGTCTGCTTTTTCGGACTGCTTTTTTCGGATTTGCTTTTTCGGATTGCTTTTTCGGACCTGCTTTTTCGGACCTGCTTTTTCGAACTGCTTTTTTCGAACCTGCTTTTTCGGATCTGCTTTTTCGCTCTTGCAACCAAAACTCAAACCCTCAGGTAAATCCGAGGATTCCAAATAAGCTCAACATGAAATGGCTGAGTACCATCTCCAATAATGCAACCCTTCAGAAGATATTTCACTCCCTCAGTTATGCTAATCTAGGGGAGTTATCATTCCCAAAGATTAAATGATATTTGCAGACCAAAGACTACAAATTGCTTCACAATGGAAGAAGTAGAAGAAATCCCAAATCCAAGCATGTAGAAATGGAAGCCCAAGCCCTCTATTTATTCTTTTCCGTGAGAAGTTGCTAGAACTTCTAGAAACATCCAATTATAATGTACTTTATAATAAAATAACATTATAATAATAAAGTACATTTCTCAACTCAAAATTATAACAATGTAGGCCCAAATGTCTCATAACTGAATGTAGGCCCAACTACGACTGAACGTAGGCTCTACTACAACTGGATGTAGGCTCCACTACAAGTGCATGTAGGCCCAAACTGGATGTAGGCTCTGTCAGCAATATGCAATCAAATGATCAACATAATGACCCTCTCTCCAAACCATTTGCCTACGAGAGTCGATGATAGGCAAATCCGTCATGCCAAACGATGTCAGCCAAAATGGGGACATGACAGGAGACTATGTTGTTTGAAGAGTTTAGGCCCAATCTTTGAGACTTTCTGTATTGATGGTATCACCGGATTTCTTTTTGGTGGTATGTTTACATTTGTTACAATCCATGCGTCCAAATTCATATGAAAAGGAATAATAAGGCTGTACACCACATGGAGATTAAATGGTGAACAATTACATTCCCTTGTGGATTCCTATGTATGGAAACCCTTTACGGGCACATGCAATTCTTGTAACGTGATTAAATCAATGCCATTAGATGTAACTGGGTTCTTGAGAAGTTGGAGCCTCTAATTTCCCTTATGTTCTAGGAAAGTATCCCTATTATTTGTAGTGTTCTTCTGTGAGTTACTTGTTTTCACTGTTTCCTTCCTCATGTAGCTTTGTTATCTTTTGTTCATTATTTTGTCTTGCTCCACTAAGTCTAGATTTGTTATGCCTGATGTGGGATTTTTTGGTGCAATGGGTACTGTGAATCTTTCGATCATAATGGGAGGAGTTTTAATTGCCAAATTGGTTTGTTTCTCTCTACTGTTGTTTGGTTGGTTTTTGATCCTTCGATTTGGTTTGAGAGATAGAAGCTTGCATTGTGAAATAAACTATTCTTCCCTCGATTTAATAAGTGGATTTCAACATTTCCATGAATAATCTGTTTCAGAACTTTATTAGTTCAGCAAACAGAGACAATTATCTCTGGACCATTGAGGGGACCTCATCATTTGGTCTAGAGATACTGCCTAAACAATCTTGACAGATAAAACTGTCCTCTTTCCCAAAATTCTGAACAGCTTAGTGATAGAGCAATAATAAGTTGATGCATTGAGCCTCTGACATAGTTCAGATTTTTTTCATTTATTTTGTTGTGAGAAATGAATTCTATTCAGGTATGGCATAAAGTCCTTCACATGTTTTTACAAATCTTTGCATACTGTTTCATGGCACCCGTTTCTCCAATTATAAGGCTGCAAATCAAACAATTACTTCAAAGAAGGTCCTCTTGAATTGTTTGATGTTCAAATGGGAATTCTGCTTATGCTTGCGTATGAAAACTTTTATTGACAGTATAGAAGTTCATCTCTATGGCATTGTAAAGGCTGTGAGCCATTATAGGAGATTCTTTGCTCATTTAGGAGCCTGGTTTTGTTTTGGGCATGCTTTTGGTACTAGTTCTCATCGTATGGCAAGTTGGCCATGGATGATAGATACTTTCGGAGCTTTAATGGTTCCACTCTTGTAAATGTATTGTTTTTTTGGCTCAGTCTCTAGTCTTTTACAGTTTAACTAGCTTAAAATATTTATGGTCATCATTTGGGTTGAAGACAGGTAGATGATCCAATGATCTATATAGTTAGAGGGTTGTGAAGTTATCAATGATAAATATTAAAAACCCTATTAATCAAGACCTAATATTGTTTATTCTGCATTTCCATGGTATATGTTTGCAATATTATCATTGCTTTACTTCTATGTACTTGTGAATATGATTTCTTTAGATACTGCCTACAACCAGAAATTCTACATATATTGCTTTTTTTTCCTCTTTGGTAACATGGGAAATATTGGTCTGGCCCAAGCTGGTTGAGACTACAAACAGTGGATTTCAGCCCCAGTATTAAGGCAAACATTCCAAACCTGTGATCACATTGGTCTGGCAGGGGCACAAAGGATGTGAGTTCAATTGTCCGGCAATGGTTTCAGCCTGGGTGGCAACAACAGTGCCATATTTTAACTATTCCACCATTCCTTTAATCTGTGTATTTATTGCTTGCTAGAAAAGTAAGGTATTGCAGTTTTAATGTCACAAATCCTCAGAAACATCTCTTATATGATTAATTATCGAACTATCAACACATTTGACGTTGCCTACTGTAATTGCTGACTACATTATTGTTCCTAAAATAAAAAATTAATTGCTAGCATTTTCAAATTCATCTGCTATCTTGTGTTTACTATTACAGGGTCAGTGATTGCGCCCCTGGAAAGGTGGCAGGAGCCTTGGATAGTACTTTGCGAGACCTGCAGTTAGACTATATTGATCTTTACCTTGTATGTAAATTTTATTTGCCTTTTAAATAATTATGTTTTCCTTGAATTGATTTTAACGTGCCCTGTTAAGTACAGCCATAACATTCATTTGTCTGCAATAGATGCATTGGCCAAATGCTGATATTTCCAGCACATGGAAGGCAATGGAGAAACTTGTCGATACTGGAAGAGTCCGTGCTATTGGTGTAAGCAATTTTTCTTCCAAGAAGTTGCAGGATATGCTTGCCTATGCAAAAGTGGTGCCAGCTGTGAATCAGGTTGAGCGCCATCCAGTGTGGCAACAACACAATCTTCAAGCTTTTTGCAAGTCTAAGGGCATTCATGTAACAGTAAGTATGCTTTCGTGTGAAACAATTTCTGATACTGAATATTGTTGACCTGTTCTAGGAGTTGCTTACCAAAACATGGTGTATCAAATTCAATCCATGAGGTGAATTCGATAGTAAGTTTTCCGGTGCTTTCATTCTTAGTTTTTTGATATTTTCTCATGAATACAGGCATACTCTCCTTTGGGCTCTCCAGGTACTGGATGGTTTAAAGTAAAAGTGAAAGTTCTAGAGCATCCTGTGCTGAAAGAAGTGGCAAAAGAATTGGGCAAGACACCTGCACAAGTTGCACTTCGCTGGGGTGTACAAAGTGGCTATAGTGTGCTTCCAAAAAGCAGCAATGAAGATAGAATCAAAGAAAATTCTGATATATTTGGCTGGTCAATCCCTCAAGAGTTATTTGATAAGTTTTCTCAAATTGAACAGGTATGCAGCTCTAGTCAGCCCTGTTTTATTGCCATTCCTTTTTAACATTGTTTTTGTTTCAATGTTAAGGCCCCATTGTCTGCTCTCTTAGGTAAGGTTGCTTCAAGGAGATTTTCTTGTCAACAAAACACGTGGCCCATTCAAAAGTTTGGAGGATCTTTGGGACGGAGAAATTTGAAACAATTTCTTGTTTTCGAACTCTGCCTTGTTTTACAAGTAGGGAAGAGGAAATCCTCGATGCATTTGCCTGGATTACCTTCCCGGGCTTCATCTAGTTATGTTTGCAATTTCTTCGTGGTTTCAGTGCTGTTTATAAAATTTCTATGGTGGGTTTCACAGTAGCACTTTTCTAGGTGCACCTTTTAGCACGTTTGACATCTTGTGATCATTTAAGAACATTAATATAATTGACCTGCTCATTTCTATCAGTTCAAGTGATTGAAATTAGAGATCAAGTGCGTAGTTGAAGTTTTAGGATAAAGGAAGAGGTATTGAACCAAATAATGGAGCAATCTTAATAGATTTTCAGGAATCAACAGAAAATAGCCAGACAAAAAATCTGTACAAGTTCTATAATTTGAACTTCCATCTTGTTCATTCCTCTTTAATCCTTTATAGTTCGCATGAGACGTGATGAGCCAAGAAAGAAACGGATAAATCAAATAGATTTTGAGGAATCAACACTGAAAATCTCAACGAAAAATCTAAACAAGTTGTGATCCCTAATTTGAACCTCATATCTCGCTTATTTCTTTTTTATATTTTGCGGAGACATCTTCTTGAAATTGTAGGTTGATTGTGTGAAGGCTCGTGGCCAGCAAGATCTTGAGTTTAGTTTGATAATATTTATGTAAGAATAATATATCAGGCAGGTAAAATATATCAGGAATGAAATCCTCGCCACAAGTTAACCAAATTAATTACCATAAAATTTAAGTGAAGATATGCACAAAATGCCATGACATGCATTTGAATAGTAGTGTGAGAATTCTCATGAAGTGGGTGGGTATGTTTAACCTCTATAATATTTAAGTATTTAATTATCACTGAAGATTAAAGGAAATATAATCATATATATGATATATAGAAGAGTTAAACGATCAGTTATATAATGTGAAAAATATAAGTCGATTTTGATCCAACTCTTTTTAAGATTTGATTTAGACTATTTGGGTATCATTAATTGATTATATTTCTTTGATGAAATCTTAATTCTTGAACAAATAAAATGCTTGACAAAGGCTTGTTGAAGATGCTCAACATTTGTTGAAATATGTTTCACATCAATTTTTTCACATATTATTTAATGTGTCTTGACATGTACTTGTCAGTGAATCTAGTGCATGTCTATGTTATTATGTTTTGGCATGTAGTACTTGCTGATGAGTATGATACATATACTTGATGCAACATGTTCATATTGGCAATGACTTGATTATCTAATTGAAAAATATAAGTCAATTTTGATACAACTCTTTTTAAGATTGATTTAGACTATTGGGATATCATAAATTGATTATATTCTTTTGACGAAATCTTAATTCTTGAACAAATAAAATGCTTTACAAAGGCTTGTTGAAGATGCTTAATAGTTGAAATATGTTGCACATCAATTTTTTCATGTTGTATTTGCTCAAGAATGCAATGCATATTATTTTAATATGTCTTGACATGTATTTGTCAGTGAATCTAGTGCATGCCTATGTTATTATGTTTTGGCATGTAGTACTTGCTGATGAGTATGATTCATATACTTGAATGCAACATGTTCATATTGACAATGATTTGATTATCTACCCAAATCCTAAATGTGCAAAGCCAAGCTCTTCGTGTAGATGATGTGACCATTGCAATTGTTGTCTCGCCAATCCTTTGGCTCCATAAAAGATTTAGAACATTTTAATTTTTGCTCAACCATGCAATTGAACCACCCTAATCAATAAATATGCATCTAGAAGTAGGTACTTGATCATCTTCATGTTCTATATTTAAAGTGTTGTTGGGATCATACCTTCCACTTTTTTAATGAAGTCATGACCTCAAAGACTAGTAGATGAAGGATTAATTATGTCAAATATGGGTTGGGGGCTTGGCTTGATTGACAAGATCTTCATGTGGTGGGCATGAGGTCATGAAGTTTAGTTTACCCCTAGCCCACATGGTACCAGAGGATGTGTCATGCCAACATCACTAATCCAATTAAAAAGTTAACAAGGTGTGTTATAGTTTACAAGGGGAGCTACTTGATTTTTGAAATCTAAATAAATTACATGTCAAATAAATTGCTTCACTTCATAATCTTGATTGAAGATTAATGGCATGTATTGTATAACTTGCCATCTTAACAAGCTCCTTGTTTTTTCATTTATATTAACTCATTTTGTTTTGATATTGAGAGAAAAAAGGAGTGAAAAGGCCTTGATCCTTGTAGAATAGGAGTAGCCAATTAATAAACAAAATAAGAACCAAGAGATATGGATTAATGGAGTAAACCATTCAAAGAAGACAAAAGAAGGCAATACACAACTTTGACCAAAAGAAACATGGGCCCCTAGAACCCCACTCAAATAATGCTAAAATTAAATATGTTATGTTTCACCCCCATAACTCTAGGATGCGATTGAGAGATTTAGGAAGGCCTCTCTTTTGCCTTCGTACAATAGTCCAAGTGATATTATCATCCAAATCCACATAACAAGGAAAAGTGGAGGAAAATCTTCTAACAAAGGATTAATAGTTTACATAGAAGGAACAATGGAATGTCAAGGTAAGGAAGCCAAGCAACAAACCATTACTCTGTGACTAGGATGATGTTGAACCAAAGTTGAAGGCATTACAAGTTGAATGATCAAGGAAGTGGTTGGGATTCTCTAATGGGATTTGATTGATCAGTAGGGCCAAGATGTTATAGGAACATCAATTGCTTTGGAACTAATGTCTTGTGAATGGTGGTTGTACTAAAAGAAGCCATCATCATTGGAGTGTATTGTCAGGTGGTGGTCTTTGGTATTTTCCCACATCATCGTGTCCATGTAATAGAAGGGGAGGCAATTCACTACTAGGTGTCCCATTTTAAAGCATCATCTACATACAGAGTTGACATCCTTGTGTAGAGGCTTGGAGTTATCAATGTCCACCAAAAAATGAACAAAAGTAGAATGTCCCATGAAAGGTAGTAGAATCTACCTTTAAAAGAACTATCTAATAGAGTTGCCAATTGTCTTGTGGCAAGAATCTTCACAAATTTGAGAGGAAGATTCAAAAGATGAAGTTACATGGGTTTGATATTTATAGGTTTTGAAAGGGGATTGAAAGAATTCTAGGGAAGAGCTCAAATACACAATGAAGAGCTCAATTATGCTCTTTAAACTTGACTTCCATGAAACCAAAACCGAATTGTGAACATCTGAAAGTGAAGAAGAAAGATTAAATTAATTTACAAATTAAACTTTTTTTTGTAAAAAGAATCTTTATTCTCTACCAATTTCTTACTCACGATTCATAACAGAAGAACCAACATGAAAAAGAACTTGAAAGTGAGTTAATTTATTGTATCTTGGTCATTAATTTTAACATATCCTCTCACCACAAATTGACAAATGAACTTTGCAAGAACCTATGAGCAGATTCAGTTTGCCATCACTAAGATCCCCAACACCATTATTGGTGTCTTGACGTTGTAGTAAATGGTGACGATGGATCAAGTGCACAAGGTAGAACAATGTTATAGCTACCAAACACTAGTCTTCCCCTTGAAATCGGGGCACCTATAAAATCATTTACAATCTTGTCACACGCTGAAAATGAGGGTACATCAATAGGAATGGGGTGAGAATGGTAATTTTGAACCAAATGCAATTTCTAGGTTTTAGGCCAAACTTGGAAATTGTTGCCTGCATCTTTCCAATCTACACAAAAATGAGAGCTTTGGAATAGGGTAAGGGCATCCAAAGCAGGATAACCATTGCAAGAATATTGTCATATGTTGTAGCTACTTCCCTAGCAATCATGTATGTTATTAGTTAATTGTATGACAAAATGCCTAACTTTCTTAATAAAAATTTGACAAACCTTGATTAAGCATGATAATTTGTATTGTAAATTTACGTGGAGATATGTATTATACCCACATTACGAATGGAAGAATGTATGTCAATAAAAACTCCCTAAAATTTCAGTTGATATATATCCTTTAAAAAAAGATTTTAAAAAATTAAATTGTCATTTAATATCTATTAGTATAAAAAATATTTGATCAATATTAAAATCTATTACGTTTAAAATTTCATAAAAATAAAATGGATAAACATATCCTTCTAAAAAGTTTCTTTAAAATATAAATAATAAATTGCCACTATTAATATACAAATAATAATTAAAATACTAATTTAATTTTAAAAGAAAGTTGTAGGAAAAAAATGATTTAGAATAATAAAATAATAATCTAAATTCGAATAAAAATCCTTTTAAAAACAAAATCTCATACTTACAAGAAAAACTATTATTTACAAAATTTAAAATTATAAAGTAAAATATTATAAAAATAAAATTTATATTTAATTTTTATATAAATTAATATTTATTTTTCCTTTGTTTAAATCAATTATTTTACATTAACCTTTTTCTTTAAAGCATTGTTTTTTTTTTATCTTGCTTAAAATAGGAATTAAAGAATATACATATGAGCTAATTTTGCACATAACATTGTTTATCTTCAAAGTAAGTGAGTTTAGTAGAGACGAGGAAGGATCCAAGACAAGACATAAATGACTAAAATTTAGGTGATTACCAATGTTAGTGATTTTTGCAAGAGTAGCAAAACTTAAGTGATCACCAATTGTAGTGATTTTTAGAAGAGTAGCTCATACTTTGTGAAACTCAATATGTATTGAATGTTGGTGACTTCTATTAGATGACCACTTCGTGTTATTGGTTTTGAAGCTTTGAAATTTATGTAATTCCTCTTTGGTTATTATAGAAAAATATTTTGTTTTGGCCCTTCAAAATTTATTTTGGCTTTTAGTTGTTGCAATTGAAAGCGTTATGAGAGCTTTAGAAGTGCTAGTGACAAGTCTGTACATGCATTGAACAAAATACGAAAAATCACCTAATGAAAATTGTAGAAATTTTAATGGATATTTGATTAAATTTGGATAGAAATGAAAACTTGATGCTACCTAAATAGACAACTTTTTATAAAAAAATGTTTTTTGTTTTCAATTTTTATTTTATACTATTATAGAGGACACATGTTAAGAGGAAGAAATGAAGAATATGTTGGCAAAAAAGCTAATCTAATTATGAAAAAAGAAAAGAATTGAAAAATTATCTTATCACATTATTAAAATCTAGAAAATATGTCTTATAAGAGATTTAAAGAATATGGAAGTGCACTTTTTTTGAAAAAAAACTATTCTTTACTACAAGAGAAGGGAGGTGATTATAGGCTTATGTACAAAATTAACTATAGGGGAGGTGATTGTAATTTTGGAGGCCTCTATTTAAGTTCTTGATTTGGAATGTTTTAAATTCATTTAGGTTTTTTTTTTTTTAATAGATAAGTAGTGGGAAAGGCCCCATACCCAATAATACCAAATTAACAAATACACATCAGATCCACATATGGGGAGCACAAAGATTAAAGACTCTGACCGCAGAATCCAGAGTGAACTCAGAGACTTAGAAAGAAGGCACTAGGCAACCAGAAGACTAGATCAACAACCAATAAAAAATTAAGAATGCCCCAATCAAAGGGCCCTGGTTCATTTAGCCTTTTTGACTTTTTCTTTCCTCGTGCTCCTTGTGAGGAGTGCATCCATTGAACATTGAGTTCCTTCATCCAATGCATCTCCCCCCTTGGATTGGAGCTTCTCAGCTTTAGATTTACGCCCTTCCTTCTTTTTGGGAAAGATGTTTGATTTGGAGATGCTACTAGCTGTTTGGGAAATAGTGCACTTTTTAAAATGAATGCTCACATCATATAAATCAAACAATTCATGACATTCTACCTCTAAATCATCCATGAACAAATAAGAGCCATCAGAGTCATTACCGTCCACCTTAATAATTGGAGATTGTCCTGGAGGAACAACTAGTTGCAAAGAGGGGGGATCCTAGGAGAAACATCCAAGGGAGCAAAGGACAACATAAGAGTGTGTATATCAACAAGGGTTTCAAGAGGAGGCTCAAGATCCATCTGAGTAGCAAATTTTTTTTTCCACGGTTAAAATCAGCGTCCAGATTGCCAAGCTTCTTGACCCATTTCTTAAAATTAAAACTCATTGTGGTGTCTGATCTTGGTGAAGAGAAGCTTGCAATCTTATGGCCAATCCCGTTGCAGCAAAAACATCTAAACAGGAGGTCTTCATAGTTGAGAAATTGGGTCTAATTACCCGGAGAAGAGTGGATCAAAATAGTATGTTGAATCGGTTTAGAGATATCAATAATAGCACAAAATCTAGTGTACCTGCTGAATGGGGATGCAAATGAAGGGGCAAGTTTCACAAAGAACCCAATTAGCTCAATCAATTCCTTAATGCGATCTGTCTGGCACAAGAGTAATGGGAGATTGTATATATCTAATCCAGATAGGGACAATCGTGATCCTAGCAGCAGTAGGGTCAAAAAATGGAGATCATGTTGAAATGAAAAGACCAGCTTGATAAAAAAATCAGGGACCATTATGTTGCACGAATTCACAGTCCACCATAGAAGCGAACCGAAGTAGGAACAATCCATGGTCAAGAATGTCAATATTAGGAGGTTCCAGATAGCCCCAATTGACCATCATCCAATCCACAAACTTATCATCTGGAGGTTGTTTACACATGCATCGAACCAAAAGTGAGCGGCTCCCAATCTCAATGGAAGCACTATCGATACATGCATCCGAAAGGCGAATCTCAACGAGATCAATAGCCATTCACACTTCACAGTCACCAAATTAACAGATAATAGCCGAGGGCGCAAAATTAGATAGAGGCAGAGAAGTGAGTGTAGGGTTTTTAACGACCTGAGACTTACAAAAATCACTGCATGTATGATGGGGATTGACACGATTCCTACATTCATCAATGGACAAAGGAACCACAGACGAAACAAAGGGCTAAACCGGAGCGTCAAGATGAGGGTTTGCATCAAAGGAAACCCTAGGTTTCTGCGAGCTAGAGTGGACTTCAAACCCTTCTTAACTGCCACTTTATCCTTCCTCAGCCGCTCACCACTACTTGATGAAATATCCAACCTAACGCCATCAGAGTTATCCTTCCTTGGCTACACCTCCTCACAGTTGCTTCCCTGGCCTGCAAATCCTGCTTCGCACATTGCACACAATCATCAACCTAAAAATTGATTTTATTCTTTTTCATTTTCATATAGGAAATTTTTACAATCAAATATATTTGTGCATTTTATTTCGGTTTTAGTTTAAGTTTTTAATAAAGTAAATAGTTTAAAGATATCAAACTGTTACAATTTTTTTTTAATTTAAATTATTATTAAATTGTGTTATTGTCAATTTTAAGACATAATAAAATCTTGAAGGTGCCCAAGGTTTTTAGAAAAGTCACTACTCACTGTTTAACATGCATCATGAAATTAATTATTGTTTAATTTTTAATATAACTAGTGAAGTGTACCATTTTGCACTATTATTTACTCACAATGATTATTCTCAAATAAAAATTGAATTAATTTATAAATTTGTTGAATATTTTGAAATTTGATATCTCATATTTATTCTTTAAATTATTACTTCTTATTTAAAAAATAAGATATTATTTCTAATTTTTTAATGATATTAAGAATAAATTGATTTATTTAGCATGCTCTCTTATGAAAAATAAATTATTAATTAAGGTTAATCATAAAATTGAATGTATTTAATTTTTTTGTATTTTTTTGTAACATTGGTTTAGGTGCTTGAGGGTGCCACCTTTGGCAAGGTCAAGAGCTAGTGCCTACCCCCTTGAAGGATTTTGAGTGCAATAGCCCTTATAGGGTCTAAGAATAACAACTCTTTTATGCTCCTAGTTGTGACACTAGATGGTATTGAGGGGGGACATTGTGTATCGAAGCCACACATTAATCTATCATTGGGAAGGTCTCAAAACACATAGATCAAACATTTATAAAAAGTTATGCCATATAAAGGAGAAATTTATATATGGGACCTACTCCAAGCTATGGATGAATTTGTTAGAATACTAATTTTTCCTTGGTTGTATTTAACTTAGATATTCCTTTGGAATTCCTACATGTAATTTGTCCTCTTGTACATGTGTTAGGACATGTCATTTTTTTAAATTCCTTTATTAAGGAATTTTAGTTTATCCTCCTTAAGAGGATGTTGACACATTGCACACACATTATGAATGGTGACATTCATAGATTTGTGAGTTACCTTAACTCCTATCCTCATTTCTATTTAGGAGAGGCTTCTCCTCTCATTTCTTCTTAATGATGTTATTGTATAGAGTCTCTCTTTCTCTCATACTTTGCCTTCATTCATAATACACAAGGAGTTTTTCTTTGGTTTTCCCCTTTCAAAAGCTCTTTTGTCTCCACTCTCATTTGGGTGACTATTCTCTCAAGTTTTTCATCTTGCATGGTAACATTACTTCAATCAATAAACTAATTATTTAGATTTTTTTTTATTTCTCCTCTCATTTCTTCTTAATGATGTTATTGTATAGAGTCTCTCTTTCTCTCATACTTTGCCTTCATTCATAATACACAAGGAGTTTTTCTTTGCTTTTCCCCTTTCAAAAGCTCTTTTGTCTCTACTCTCATTTGGGTCACTATTCTCTCAAGTTTTTCATCTTGCATGGTAACATTACTTCAATCAATAAACTAATTACTTAGATTTTTTTTATTTCTTGCTCTTATATTTCCTTTCATGGTATTAGAGTAGATTATTAATCTTTGTTTAAGTTGAAGTTGATGAAGGTTGTCATTGTTGTTTTGGAGCTCACCTTTCTTGGAGGCACTCTTTGAAGAGAGAAGCTGAAGCTGAAGATGAAGAGATTCAGCTTAACTCATTTTGTGTTGCAAGTTGTTGATTTAAATTTATTATTATTTTTTTAATCCTCTTTGGAAGACATGTAGCCAAAGAGTTAGTTTTTGGTTTAATTTTTTTTCTGTTTGGTTGGCTTGCCACCAAACCTATTTTATTTAAACTTTGTT
Organism: Chamaecyparis obtusa; assembly: GCA_027943335.1. Classification (NCBI taxonomy): domain Eukaryota; kingdom Viridiplantae; phylum Streptophyta; class Pinopsida; order Cupressales; family Cupressaceae; genus Chamaecyparis; species Chamaecyparis obtusa. The sequence continues at coordinate 1,059,395 of BSBK01004688.1, read as the reverse complement.
TTGGAAGGCTTGCCGCCAAAACTGGTCCATTTCTATGTTATATCTCTTTTGTTTGTAGGTTTCACATAAAAGCATAATCTCTCTATTTTCAGTTTAAGATTTATCTTTTTGTGTCAATTTGTCATTTGCATGCAAGTAAATATATGTTTGATCAACATATATATCTCTGTCTTTAAACCTCTATTTTACTATCCATCTCTGACTTGAAAGTCAAAATCAAAATTTTATCTGCTTTTATATCTCTATATTTCTGTTGGATCACTCCTAAATTATTCTACTTATAAATCTTATTGTAAAAATCATTAGCTCTTTGAATTTTTTAAAAAATTAAATTTTTTGATCTCCATTTTAAAGCACCAAATCTTTGTTATCTCATATTTGCATTGTCTTTGATTTTTTTTAAGCTCCAAATTTATTTGCATCTCTTATATCTGTGTGACATTTCCTTTGTCTTTGTATCACTCACCTTAGTTAATATTGCTGTGAAAAAAATCAATGATACTTCGACTGGCATCAGAATACAATAATTATTCAGACTCTCGTTGTCTTAAGCTTCTTCTTGCCATTGTCATTTTCATTGGGGGACACTCAAATTTGATTGCCATTCAAATTTGTGACACTCGTCATATTGAGCTTACGTGTGTTTTCTTTTCATATTCAAATTTAAATTTTTATTGCATTATTCTAATAAAGTTTCTTATGGCTGGTCATTTCTTTACTTTTTATTGAACTGTGAAAGTTTCATCTCTTAAGGTATTCACCTTTAGTTTGTATCATTCAAGTTTTTTTTTTCAAAAAAGCCAGTGTTTATTTTTTAAAATATTTTTTTTTGTTTTTGGGGGGGCATATTACTATTTTGTTTAAAAGTTTATTACTAATGAAGTTTTATTTCTATTTCAGTATTTTTTTAAATAAAATTTATTTCTAGCATTATTAAAAGTTGTAAATCAAAATTAACATAAGGAAAACTTTAGCTTTAAATTTGTTTTTAGTTTTGTTTATTTTATTATTATTTAAATATTTTAAAAAAATTAAAGGGTTATTTTTTAATTTATTTTTAATCCTCAAGCCAACCAAGATAGATGGAAGCTCAAAATGATGAAGTGCTAGGTTTAATTGGGATTTCTATAGTTCCTAATTTATATGTTTTAATTGGAAATTGTACTAAAGCATATGAATCATGTGCCATCTTAAAACTATGGTTAAATTCTTATTAAAATTTGATTCTCTTAATGGTCAATTAAATGGTTTAGGAGTAACATTAGTTGATATTCGTTTGATTCATATTATTCTTAAAAATGTCTTCCTAGACAATTTTAACAGTTTAAATTACTAATGTGCATTCTCAATTTGCTATTCCAACTCAAGCTAGTCAATTGACTTATGCTATTTTTCAAAATTTACTTGTCAAGAAGAAGAAAAATTAATTTAGTTTGGTACTCTTAAAAGTAATGTAGATGCATTCATGTCTAAAAATTAAAATCATAATCGCAATTTCAGATCCAATAATCACCATAACAATCATAATAATTCCAATAACAAATTTCATTCTAAGTCCTATAATAACTATAATAATAATAGTTATAATAATGCAAAGAATAACTCTAACAAACAACCCCATTTCAAATATTGTGGGAAATATGAACATGTTACTAAAAATTATTTTAAGAAGCAAAATGATAAAAAGCCCACGAATCAAAATAATAAAAAAACCTAATTATAAGAAAGGTAATAATAGGGGTCCCCAATCTCATCATACATTCACATGTAGCTATAATGTCTCTAGGCCTTTAGAATGGATTATTGATAGTGGTGCATCTCAACATGTCACTTCTCATAAAGAAGTTTTTGATTCTTTGCATCTTGATACTTCAAATATTCCTATTCAATTAGCTAACGATCATAGTTGTAAAGTTGAAGGTTTGGGCGATGTGACTATTCCTAATGAAATACTTCATGATGTGCAATATGCTTTTTGTTGCTAAGCTATGTGAGGATTATAGGATTGAATTTTATAAGGACATGCATTATAGTATTGATCCTAAGAATAATCAAATTGTTGCTAATGCATGAATGGATAATGATAACCTCTTTAAATTCTACGAGTTTGTTGCTTCAAGGTACTCTTTGCTTACTAATATTGATTTTAATGTGTGCCATGAAAGACTTGGTCATTTGAATTTTGATTATATTTTTTTGATGCAAAAAGAAAATATGGTTGATGGATTACCTAATATTATTCCTTCCAAAATAGTATGCACTAGTTGCATGAGTGGTAAAATGCACAGGGAACCCTTTCCTCATGGTTAATCATGGATGAAAAATCATAAATTACACCTCATTCATAGTGACCTTTTGGGATCCATGGAGAATAATTCCATCCAAGGATCAAGGTATGCACTTACATTTGTTGATGATTTTTCAAGAAAAACTTGGATATGTTTTCTTCATAGTAAGGATCAAGTTCTTGATTTTTTTGCTGAGTTTCATATGTTTGTTGAAAGATAATCTAGTTTTAAGATTAAAATACTTAGAAATGATAATGGGGAGGAATATGTTAATAACGCATTTAATGGATATTTGAGATCTTTTGGTATTAAACACGAGCTTACCATTCCCTGTACACCTCAACAAAATGTTGTATCGAAAAGGAAGCATAGAATCATTATTAAAATGGCTAGGTGTTTATTGCACGCTAAGAATATGGATTATAAGTTTTGGGCTGAAGCTATGACTTGTGGTACCATATCTCATCAATAGGACCCCTACTAAAGCTCTAAAGGATATGACTCTCAAAGAGGCTTGGTTTGGTAGGAAGCCCGATCTTAAGCATTTAAGAATTTTTGGTTCAATTTCTTATGTTCATAAACTTAAACAAAAGAGGCACAAATTAGATTCTAAATCTTCTCCTTATATATTTGTTGGTTATGATGAATATTCAAAGGCTCATAGAGTTTACGATCCTATTACTAAAAAGGTGAAAGTTGCAAGAGATATTTGTATTGTAGAGAATGGAGTACATGATTGTTTTAATGCGTAGGATCTTGAATTTAGTGGAAGTAAAGTTGTGGTTGTGGAGGACCAACCTCCTTATCTAAACCCTACTCCTAATGCATCTCTTTCTATTCATTCTAGTTATAGTTATTATGATAATAATAACTAGATACTCCTCATGAATCTTCTTATAGTGATGATTCAATTACTTCTAAGGGAAATCCTAAATGGATTAAGAATTTGTGATGATTATTTAGCTAGAATGGGTGAACTTAAACCTAGGAGAGTTAATTATTGCAATTATTCTTTGATGTCTTCTATTATGAATTCTAATGATCCTAAATCTTTTGAACAAGCTAAAAATCAACCTCATTGGTAAAACGCTATGCAAGAGGAATGTGATACTTTAATTTCTAATCTAAGTTGGGATTTAGTTCCTTTACCTCATGGTAAAAATTTGGTTTTATGTAAATGGATATATAAAACTAAATTGAATGCCGACAATGAAATTAGTAAGTTTAAAGCTAGATTAGTTGATGGAGGTTTCTCTCAAATTGCAGGCTTAGATTATAATGAGACTTTTGCTCCTATTGCTAAAATGCCTACTATTAAACTTGTTCTTGCTTTAGCTTCTAAAATGAATTGGCTTATTCACCAAATGGATGTTAAAAGTGTTTTTTTAAATGGTGATTTGCATGAGGAAATTTATATGTCTCAACCTCTTGGTTTTGTTAAAGAAGGTAGTGAACATTTAGTTTGTAAGTTGAAAAAATCCATTTATGGATTAAGACAATCTTCTAGAGAATGATATTCTAAAATTAATGCATTCTTTCTTTCTCAAGGTTTTGTTAGAAGAAAAAAAGATCCTAATCTATATATTAAGCATACTAAAGATGATCTTATTATTATTGTTTTATATGTGGATGATTTTATTCTTACTTCAAGTTTAAATACTTTAATTTATGATATTAAGTTTCAACATAATCAAAAGTTTCAAATGACATATTTAGGACTTTTAACATTATTTTCTAAGAATACAAATTTGGCAAACCCCAAAGGGCATTTTTCTATCTCAAAGTAAATATGCTCAAGATCTTCTAGACAAGTTTAAAATAAATGATGCTACTCATGTTTAATTCCACGTTTTTGGAGCTAATTTAATGATTGATATGAAGACTCCATTTGTGGATGCTATTTTATATAGACAACTAGTAGGAAGTTTGAATAATTTAACTCTTACTAGACCAAATATTGTGTACAGTGTTGGTTTGGCTTCAAGATTTATGTCTAAACCTCAAAAAACCCACTTTGAAGTTGCTAAAATAATTTTACGCTATATTAAAGGCACTATTAATGTTTTTTTATTTTATGATGCAAATTCTAATTCTTCTTTAAAAAGATTTACTAATTTAGATCTAGGGGGAGATCCCAATGATGAGAAATCTATTTGTGGATATTATTTCTTTGTTGGTTCAGGTGCTATTTCTTGGAATAGTAAAAAACAACATTCTACATCTCTTTGCTCTATAAAAGTTGAATATAAAGGATGTACTAAAGCCTCTAAAGAAGCTTTATGGCTTAGACTATTTCTTGAAGATTTGGGGTTGCCTCAACAAAATCCTACACCATTGTATTGTGACAACCAAAGTGCCATTGCCTTGGCTATAAATTATATTTTTCATGCAAGGGAAAAATATATTGCTCTCCAACACCACTTTATTAGAGGACAAATTGAAGACAAGAAAATGTCACTTCTATATTGCAAGAGGGAAGATCAAGTTGTTGATATTTTGACGAAGCCTCTTTCTAAATACAAGATTCAATTTCATTGTAAAACTCTAAGTTTGCAACCTATTAATGTAAACTCCTCAAGTAAAGCTTAAGGGGGGTGTTAGAATATTAATATTTCCTTGGTTGCACTACAACATTTGGGGTCAAATTTCAATGTCAATTTGTGACGCCACTACAATTTGTGTATGTTTTTTATGTTTTTTTTGGCAAGTGCCCCCGACGGTGTTGTAATAGTGACGATATTATCATAATTGCGACACCCATTTGGTTATAAATAATAAAGAAAAAAAAAAGGAAGTGTCATTTGTAATTTGTGAATTTGAACAGCTGCTGCGAAGACGACACTGCATTTCTGCATGGTGCAAAGAGGGCATCCGAGTTTGGCGTGCGCGAAGAGGCCGACACTGTTTGGGAAGAGGGCACTGGCACTTGAGGTAGGCATTTGAGCTTTGTCTTCTCATTAACTCAATTTCAGTGGCATTGTTTACATCTTAGCATTGTTAATAGTGGCATTGTTTACATCTTAATTAGCATTTGGAATGCTCGATGACCCGCGAGCTTTGAGAGCTAGGGCATCATTGCTATTACCTTCAAGCCATTGTGTGAAGTGTTTGATCTCTCTTTATTTGTTTTTCTATTGATATTCACTATGTGGTACTCCCTAGGTGAACACACAATAGTGGGTTACAATTTTTCGGAGGAAAGAATTCATCTGAAAAATCATGAGAGCACAAATTTACTCAAGTACTTTCCATAGAAAGTACTTTCTATCGAAATGAAGTACTTTCAATCGAAAGTACTTTTGATCGAAAGTACTTTCGGTAGAAAGTACTTTCTATAGAAAGTACTTTACATAAAAAACCTTGAGAATGGGTAATTTTCATTGTTTTTTGTAAAGGAGTTTCGATAGAAAGTACTTTCTATCAAAACTAGGTACTTTCGATTGAAAGTAATTTCTATCGAAAGTACCTAATTAAGTCCCGTTTACAAACTTTGAAGAAATTTTGAGAATTTCATGGCTTCGGGGCTGAAGTGCGGGGATCAAATGGAACAATAAGGAGACGTCCTTTTGCATAGCACAAGTACTTGGAACTATCTTTCTAACGTTTATAGATTTGACTATTTTTGAATTTATTATGTGTATGGTTTTTGATGTTAATAGAATGTAGGTTTTTTTATCAAATATAAACCTCTGAGTTTGACGTTCAATGAAAAATAGTAAAAAAGGGAATTTTTTTAAAAAAAATAACAGTGCCCTCCATCTTCGATTCTACTTTCAATCAAAAAATATATATTTGAAATTCGATAAATACACAACAAGTTATAAGCTATGTAGTTAAGGTATGTCAAAATTATGGTTTAGTCAACTTCAAACATTAATAAAATATGTAGTAATCATGATAAAGTTGTCAAACCAATTGCATGCCCTCCATATGGATGTTACAAAACTAAATTCAAAATAATCACGTCCATATCTATTTTACAAAAAAATTTATGCTATATGAAAACAACATTACTATTTGAAAATGACGTTTTCAACACCATACCAATTTTCGTGGGAGAAAAAAAGAAAGTATTCAAATAAATTTGAAAATATATATATATATATATATATATATATATATATATATATATATATATTTAGAATCTAGACAGAAAATCTTAAAAGACTCTAATTTACTTCATCCTTTGATTTCAAATGGTTCAACGACAATATGCATCTGAATCTGAAAGTTTTTCTCAAAATGTAGAGTTCAGTGTCCGTTCAGACAAAAAAGTGTAACCCACTATTGTGGGTGTAATCATCTAAAAATAGTCATCTAGACTACTAGCCCCTTGCTAGCATTATTTGCTAAAATCATCAATTGCTTATTCTTGATCAAATCCTAGTTCTATCATTTATTCAATTATTTTCTATGGGTTAACCATCTTATCCTAAGTCTTTATTTAATTAAAAGGAGTTTCCTCCTCTTTTAATTAAATAAAAAGCCCCCCACTTTTCTTCTTATCCTAAGTTGCACAAATAAAGCATTATTCTTATTTTATAAAAAGAAGAAAAACACTTTTTGTCTCATATGGACACAAAAGTCAACTCTTATTTTCTCATTGGAGAATACTTGTGTACATGGATTGCTCCTCTTTGATGCTCCACCGTTGATTAAATCTTTTGCCTCTTAATCTCCATGGTCCATTCTTTCTCATTTCTTATAAAAGGAGAGCTCTCTTCTTCATTCTAGATCCCCAACTTTTTATGCTAACTTTATGCTGTAGGATTTCTTGGAGACTTTAGAGCTTTTGAAGACTTTGGAGCCTTTTGGAGATCTTTCTACATTTATCTTTCATTCTTGCATTCTTAGCTTAGCTTCATGTTTATGCTTTCTTAGATTAGTTTCCTTTCAAGCTCTAGCTTAGATCTCACATAGTCTAAATAGTAAGGATTTGTAATACTTCTATTTTTTATTTTTATAGCTTAGCTTGCATTTCCATTTCTAGCATAGTTGCATTGCATTTGCATTTGCATTTGGATTCTTGAAGATATTGGCATTCTTGCCCTTGTCTCATTGAATCTCACATTGCATGGTTTACTAGTAAGGTTAATGGCTTAATAGCTCTAGCTGAGAGCATTCTTAACACCCTTGCACTCCATGCCTAGGGAGCTCTAAATCGATTTCTCAAGGTTTCCAATCCATGGATTCTCTTGGAAGCAATGATTTAAAGAAGTGCACTAATTAGTGTGTACAGTGGGTTCACCCCCCTGTTTGTGATCATTTTACAAGGAAATGTCTTGATGGCTCACGGGCTGCAAGCTAGGGCATCATTCATTGTTTATGAGCTCACTGTTTAATACTTGCATTGTTTACATCTTATCATTTGGAATGCCTGATGACATGCGAGATTTGAGAGCCAGGGCATCGCTTCTATTACCTTCAAGGCATTGTGTGAAGTGTTTGATCTCTCTTTATTTATTTTGCTGTTGATATTCACTATGTGGTACTTCCCACTTATGATCATTTCATGAGAAAATGTCTTGATGGCTCGTGGGTTGCAAGCTAGGGCATCATACATTGTTCATGAGCTCACTTTTTAATACTGGCATTGTTTACATCTTTTCATTTGGAATGCTTGATGACCTGTGAGCTTTGAGAGCTAGGGCATTATTTCTATTACCTTCAAGGCATTGTGTGAAGCGTTTGATCTCTCTTTATTTATTTTGCTGTTGATATTCACTATGTGGTACTCCTTGTTTATGATCATTTCATGAGGAAATATCTTGATGGCTCGTGGGCTGCAAGCTAGGACATCATACATTGTTCATGAGCTCACCATTTAATATTGACATTGTTCATGAGCTCACTGTTTAATATCTAGCATCATGCAAACATATTTACACTTACTATTTTGAATTTGAGCTTGGACATCATGCAATGTTATTGCTGTCATTGCATGCTTGTTGCTGTTGTGCACCATATATTGTTTTATATACTATTTATTTCATTGAGACCATGAGCTTGACATTTGTAATGTATTTTCTATTATTGGATCAATGCTACCATGTTGTTGAGTCTGTGTATGGCTTGACTATGCACATGCATAATTGTAGATGAGGATCAGTAATATGGTGCCAGGCATTGCTTAGATCCTTTGGATCTAACCCCATCTTTTCCTTCCTTGCAAGTTTTGGATCATACAAGAGCATACTGGATTGAACCCCGAGTCAACACTTCATTACTTCAGGCAATGTCTGGTACCTTCATTATTTATGTTCATCCACTTATGTTTGTGTTACCATAATTTATCTGTGCATGCAAATTTGGCCAAAAACTCCCCAGGCCTTTGTTTTCATCTTGTCTACCATCCCTGAAATTTTCATGGATTTATCTCCTGTTCTTTGGCCTCTGCAAATTTGTTATCTCCTGGGTCTATAGTTGAAAAGTTTGAAAAAGTAGCCGTTATATCCAAAAAATTCCAAAAGGCCCTAAAAACCCTAAGCCTTGTTATATTTTCACGTTACTTTATTCCAGTCACTTAAGTCACCCAATTTGCATGTGCCTTTATTAATCCTTCAGTCGCCAAGTCTCTGATTCCCAACGGTTAACCCCTTAAAACTCAGCGATCCCGCGAGTGGTTACCGTTCAAGTTGGCGGTCTCAGATTGGCAGCCAGGTCAAGATTCTTAATCTGACAGTGGTCACATGATCTCATGGCCCTGAAAGATTCCATGAGATCTTATGATGATCGTCGATTTCTTTTGCCTGTAGAGTCCAATGTGTCAGTGGGACTAGCGCCACCTCATCTTATTTGGCAGCTCCTGATTCATCAGTGGTGTCTGATTCAACAGCTTGTTAGTGGGGCCATCTTCTTTGGCGGGTTAAGTCCCGACTTGATTGTGTGGTTGTCATTATACCGAAGGCTCAAGATGCAACGTGGATCCATTTTGGTGGCTTGTGACTGGCTGAGGTTGAATACAGGTGGAGGTCTGTTAGTGGGACTGGCCCCTTTCAACATTTTGAGGCTCTGACATCTGCAGATGATCGATGACCAGCATATCTTCGCAAGGGTTTGTGTTAGGGCTCGCTATCTTACAATAACCACCGATCTTGGTTGGTGTAAGAGCTTCCTTCGGTGGGTCCTTATATGCTGACATGCTCAAATTGGGTTGGTCTGCGTGGTGATGAATAGATTTGTCGTGGGTCCGTTGTCAGAGGGGTCTTAGAAAGGTAAGGATCTATGGCTAGCGTAAAAGTGTAAAGAATATTCTGGGGCTATGAGATCATACGCCCATCATTAGATCGGTATCTCAAGCAGTGGGTCCGATGTCAGACAAATGCAACATGTATCCGAAATGGTGTAGTTTGATTGGTTGTTTGATGTGCAATGTGGCCGATGTCAGTGGGCCCATGGGGTCAAGGGTTTCTAAAGAAGATAAAACGCGATCAGATCTCGTGGTTGTCATTACACTGTGGGCTCAAAGTGCTCGATCGTTATGATGGCGATATAGCAACAACCGTCTGATGGTGTTCTTAGGGACGTGGGTCTGGTGACTTGCCAGAGATGCTGATTTGCTCATTTTCTATTGGTTGCTGACTTCCATGGTGGCGTTTGACTTGTTAGGGAAGTTTTTAGACTGTTTTAAAAGGTGCATCGTAGCTGTTCATCTACCAAGAAGATTTCGCATCGACGGTCACATTTTAAAATATATTTGCTAGCCGTTAATATTTGAATTTGAATATCTCTATGAGGGTTTTGCTATGGTTTTGCGTTCTTTGGGCCATGCACAATGTCGGTTAGCTCGGGAGTTTAATTCTCAGGATTGTTGTGGTTGAGAGGGTGATAGAAGTGATTTTTGGCCGACGTTGCAGGGTACTGTGCCACGTTTTCATGCCAGGAAGTGCTAGAAGGAGTTGGCGCCACCTTTTCACAGTACCTCTTCCAGGGGAATAAGATCAGATTTGAAGCCTTCATGGCTTAGTGGAGTTACAGGTGGGTAGATAGGTCGAGGTTGTTGTGTTTGCAAGAGGGCTCAGTACAAGATCAGCATGCAAAGAGAAAGATTTGTATCTGATGGCCGGTGTTCTTAGAGATTTTCATGATGGGTTATCAGTACCTTTAGGGTTTGATATTATTATGGATCTATAACCCTAGTTAGGTTAGTTTTGACTCCTGCCTATGGCAGTGGAGTATGTATATATTGTATTTTTGGAGCTTTTGAGCAAAAGAATTGACTTTTTATGTAAAAAAAGAGGTTCACAATTGTAGAAGAAAATCATCTTTTCTTAAGGGTCATCCGCGGTATCAACTCTACCCTCTGGCTTATACAATTGTAAAATTCCCATTGATAATACAAACATTGTAGAGGTATTTTGTGTCAATCCTTCATGTCCCTATGCTTCCTTGTTTGGATTATCTCTTATTGGATCAAAGCATGTGCATGTTTTTAATGTTATTTTAGGGTTCCTGATCCCTCTTGCTTTCTGCAATTTTGTGTGTTACTGTGTTTGATCTGATTTAGATGTTCTTATGGGTATACCTCAGCCCCCTTAACAGTCTTGTCTCAATCCTACACCGGGTTGCAGAAGTGAATGTCTATTTGTAGGTCATAAGTTATGTCTTACTCTCAGCCCCTCTTATGAAATATTTATGCAAGCCTATTCAGTAAGTTGTGACCTACTAGACCTGAGCTTTTCATTGATCTCATCCCTACATACTGAGATCCAAACCCTAGTTTTGGTGCATCACCTTGTATGTAGTTTGCTTTCAAGTCATTTCCCTTACAAGCATTCCTTCTATCCCTTTCCCTCCAAAATTTTACTTTCATGTCTAAAAGCAAATTAGGGTGATTATCCAAGAGGAACCAGCCTAGAACCTGGAGGTTTCATCTTAGTTAGCAAAGGTCCCATAACCTAGAGATGATTCCCATGTTATAATGAGTTATCAAGACCAAGATAGCTTGAGACAAAGGCACAAATTTAGTGTATAACAGTATGTTTGCATTCATTCATATTCTTCTGAAAGTTGGCTATTAGTGACCATATAGGACCATTATTGATGTTTTTGGGTCATTTGATGAAAATATGTAAATAGGGACATCGATAATAAAATAGGGATATCTTCATAGGGATATATTAAGATTAATATCGTAAGTAAAAACATTACGCATTGGCATTCAGATTAAGTACAATATGAATTCACATGCTTTTAATTATGATACACTTATGAAATTATCACTCATTGGTCATTTGACAATTCAAGATATAAGTATCAGAATATAAACTATTGCAAAAGGAAGAAACCCATATGTATCTATCATCATTTAATACAAAATATAAAAGTATCCCACAGACACACAGTTGCTATTATAACAACCATCCTCTAATCCCATGGTGTACTAGTCTCAAGGTAAGAAAAATTTACTTAAGCCGTCATATAAGTATCATCCTAAAGTTTAAATAGACATTGACTATGGATATACAACACTGAGCCATAATAAATTACAAAGTTTCACTACAATTTGTATGTCTACTTACAATCATCCTACTACTTACATTGTAATTTCTGTGTCCACTTACAATAATACATTACAGAGTTTCACTGTAATTTCTATGTCCACTGCCATTAAAATATATCACTCCTCCTGTTATATAGGCATCCTTCTCATTAAGTGTTTCCATTAAAATATATCACTCTTGTTATATAATGTATATGCATATTTATTTAAAATGCCATACTTGTTGCTCTTAAATATTATTACCATTTCACTCAAATTTACATGACATTAAAACCAAGCCCAAAATGTATACATACATATAAGTATAGGAGAAGCTGAATTTTGCAACTATTGAAAAAAAAAAAACTATAACAATAGTAGCTTATGAGAAACTATACTTGTGCTTACCACACCATACCTCAACATCATAATGCTTATCATTTTCAAGCTTGAGCGAAGCTTTGTACCATGCACCATTCGTAGATTTGTACGCAACACTGATTTAGGTTGGAGGTAAACTACATGTGTCATGTAAACAACATGGTTGAATGCAATCTCTTTTGTGTGTTTTCAAGAGTTTTCCCACCAATACAAGCGTAAATAACACATTGAACGTAATCTATGAACAGTGTGTGGTATGAAGTCTCACTGGAGCTTGAAATATATCCACTCCTCATGTTATTGTCAAAATTAAATTCAAATATTTCTCAAAACATTTATTCTTGTAGAATTAAGATATCCTTATCTCAATAATAAAATAATCTTCCATAATAGCTTTTGAATCATATTAACACACACCCATGTTCTGTAGCATAGTTCATTTTAGAAGTGTATGGCTGATGTCCCTATTTTGAAGTGTTTGATCATTTCTATTACCTTCAAGGCATTGTGTGAAGTGTTTGATCTCTTTTTTTTGTTTTTTTGTTGTGCATATACCTTATTTGATCAACTCTGATATGCACAGGTGATGAATATTCATATTTTCCGAAGCAGTACTTTGAGCTTTCCTTCAACACATGTACTATTGTGAAAATCATCACAAGTCCATTTGTTGTAGGAAAGCTCACAGTACACATGTCTCGATGAAATTGTTTACATCTTAGCATTTGGAATGCTCGATGACTTGTGAGGTTTGAGAGCTAGGACATCGTTGCTATTACCTTCAAGGCATTGTGTGAAGTGTTTGATCTCTCTTTATTTGTTTTTCTATTGATATTCACTATGTGGTACTCTCTATTTATGATCATTTCATGAGGAAATGTCTTGATGGCTCACGGGCTGCAAGCTAGGGCATCATGCATTGTTTATGAGCTCACTATTTGAGCACCTCATGTCCATATATATATACTTCAAAGGAGGAATTATGAAATATAGTTGTAGGTAGTTATCTCTTCTATAATGATGGAGGAGTGAAAGGTAATGATCAATGAGGTTGCTGCTATTAGATCATACATTAACACACTTGTTATTTTGAATTTGAGCTCGAGTATCATGCAATGTTGTTGTTGTCATTGCATGCTTGCTTCTGTTGTGCACCATATATTGTTTTATACACTGTTTATTTCATTGAGACTATGAGCTTGGTTTTTCTTTCAGAAGTGTATGGCTTGACTATGCACATGCATAATTGTAGATGAGGATCAATAATAGGATGCCATTCATTGTTTAGATATTTTTTTATCTAACCCCCATCTCTCTTTTCTTTGCAGGTTTTGGATCACATAGGGGCACACTAGATTCATACTTGGGTAAAAAATTCATCACTTCAGGCAATTTCTGACACCCTTATTATTTATGTTCATCCTCTTATGTATGCATTTACTCTTGCATTTTCTTCTGAAAGTTATTTTCCTTGTATAGTATATACAATTTTTTTTTTATATATACATGTAATCTTTAGATGCAAAAATTTCTTTTCCTTTACATGTATCTTTGCATGAAATGAACACAAATTAAACAAGATCATCTAATTGTGCAAACTAGGGTACTATAGTCACTCATCTAGTAATTAGTTCCCCAAATCATTACTAAGGATTGAACATAAGTCTAAGTCCCCAAATCTATTGTTCTATGTGTATAAAACAATATATGGTGCACAACAACAACAAGCATGCAATGACAGCAATAACATTGCATGATGTCCAAGCTCAAATTCAAAGAAGTAAGTGTATTAATGTATGATCTAATAGTAGCAACCTCATTGATCATTACCTTTCACTCCTCCATCATTATAGAAGAGATAACTACCTACAACTAGGGCATTGTGCATTGTTTATGAGCTCACTGTTTGAGCACCTCATGTCCCTATTTAATTGGCCAGTGCTTAAACAGTGAGCTCATAAATTGCGACAGCCATTTGGTTATAAACAAAAAAAAGAAAAAGAAAGCATCATTTTTAATTTGTGAATTTGAAGAGCTGCCGCAAAGATGACATTGCACTTTTGCGTGGCACGAAGAGGGCATTTGAGTTTGGTGTGCTTGAAGAGGCCGACACCGTGTGGGAAGAGGGCACTGGCACTTGAGGTAGGCATTCGAGCTTTTTCTATTTGATCATAAACAAGGAGTACCACACAGTGAATATCAACAACAAAACAAATAAAGAGAGATCAAACACTTCACACAATATATGTTGTTTTATAATATTTTATTAAGACTAAATATATTGTTTTATGAGCTCACTATTTGAGCACCTCATGTCCCTATTTGATTGGTCAGTGCTCTATTTGTTATATTGATGCTATTAGATCAAATAGGGACATCAATAATAAAATAATACACTATGTGGTACTCCCTGTTTATGACCATTTCATGAGGAAATGTCTTGGTGGCTCGCGGGCTCCTGCAAGCTAGGGCATGATACATTGTTCATGAGTTCACTGTTTAATACTGGCATTGTTTACTTCTTTTCATTTGGAATGCTTGATGACCTGCGAACTTTGAGAGCTAGGGAATCATTTCTATTACCTTTAAGGCATTGTGTGAAGTGTTTGATCTCTCTTTATTTGTTTTGGTGTTGATATTCACTATGTGGTACTCCTTGTTTATGATCATTTCATGAGAAAATGTCTTGATGACTCATGGGCTGCAAGCTAGGGCATCATACATTGTTCATGAGCTCACTGTTTAATATCTATCTAGGCCATGTAAATGGTACCAGATCAACCCAATTAGCCCAACAAAATGTGTCATGTTTATCTCTGTCAAATACACTTGTTCACCATTTTGTTCTTGTTCTTCACATAAATATTGCATCAAAAGTAATTGTAAATAATGATTCAAAGAAAAAAGAAACAACTACAATAGATTAGACCCCAAAAGAATATAGTCAACTACAATAGCTCACAGTTTCAATGAAATAAATAGTGTATAAAACAATATATGGTGCACAACAACAACAAACATGCAATGACAACAATAACATTGTATGATAAAATTCAATACTCTTAGTTTTTATTCAAATCTATTTGAAACTCCTATTAGCTCATTGTCCAATAGTTAAACTAACCTATGACTTCAAAGGAGGAATTATGAAATATAGTTGTAGGTAGTTATCTCTTCTATAATGAAAATGGTACCATGCCAACCCAATCAACCCAAAAAAATGTGTCATGTTTATCTTTGTCAAATACACTTGTTCACCATTTTGTTCTTGTTCTTCACACAAATATTGCATCAAAAGTAATTGTAAACAATGATTCAAAGAAAAAAGAAACAACTACAATAGATCAGACCCCCAAAAAATACAGTCAACTACAATAGCTCACAGTCTCAATGAAATAAATAGTATATAAAACAATATATGGTGCACAACAACAGCAAACATGCAATGACAACATTAACATTGCATGATGCCTGAGCTCAAATTCAAAATAGTAAGTGTATTAATGTATGATCTAATAGCAGCAACCTCATTAATCATTACCTTTCACTCCTCCATCATTATAGAAGAGATAAATACCTACAACTAGGGCATAATGCATTGTTTATGAGCTCACTGTTTGAGCACCTCATGTCCCTATTTGATTGGCTAGTGCTCAAATAATGAGCTCATAAACAATGCATGATGCCCTAGCTTGCAGCGCGCAAGCCATCAAGACATTTCCTCATGAAATGATCATAAATGGGGAGTACCACATAGTGAATATCAACAACAAAAAAAATAAAGAGAGATCAAACACTTCACATGATAAATGTTTCTTTATAAGATTTTATTAAGACTAAATATATTATTTTATGAGCTCATTGTTTGAGCACCTCATGTCCCTATTTGATTGGTCGGTGCTCTATTTGTTATATTGATTCTATTAGATATTTGAGTACCCTTTATGGAGTACCTTAACATGCCAAAAGGACAAGGTAGGTTTCTTTGGAAGGTATATGATTGTTTACACTATTTCTCAAATTTTTAAGGCCTAAAACTCATGCATTTACAAAGGAAGTACTAACCAGTCAAACTCCCAGGATCCAAGTCTTTTCATAGTGTCATGAATAGGTTCAAATCAAAGGAATATGAAGTCAATTTGACTCCAAGAGGTTTCTAGATACAAAAGCCGCAATTTGTGCCCTCAAAACCCTTAAATCTAGGGCTTCCTCAATGTCACATTTCCCAAGATTTATTGCAACAAATAATGGTTGATTCACCTTGTACTTAAAATTTCTATACACTTTCAATCATAAAACATTGCCCTTGTTTGGCCAGAACTCTCTATCCTTCAACCTATCCTCCAAATTCACTTAGTTTCTTAGTATTCCCTATGGTGATCACCACAACAATCAATCAAAATTGTATTTCCAAAGTTAGAGGATTATAATACATGTTAATTGGATTTCATTCTATGAGAACCAGTAATCTACATTCATAGAATGACGTTCATAATGAAAGAAACTCAAGAAAATAGTCCTAATTCAGATTTTCAATGACTGTACAGTCCCAAAATGGAATAAAAGTGACTAGAATAGAATTCTCAGAGCATGAATGACTTCAAAGTCATGAAATATAAAGATCAAAACATTGTAGAAAAAATTCCAACCATTAAAAACTTTGAATCATACCAGAAATCCTTTCAAATTTGCAAGAAAATCAGACTTTTATTTGTTGATATTTTCCAGATTCTACCTAGTAATAAATAGCTTCTAAAGTTCTCATAATTGATCTTCAGATTAGTCCCTCCTTTTTGAATAAGTAGTCTTGAAGTAGTCTGAGATCTGCCTTAAGATTTGCTACAAAATTCTGCTCCAGAATTTACTTCTATGTATACTATAATTAAGACTAAGATTCGAAGTTGATGCCCTTCTATGGAGGACTTGCTTTATCTACAATGTCCAAATTGACTGCTGTTTAATGGCATCTAATGCTGTCCTATGGATTTCAGCATTTACTACAGCCTTAAGAGAGTTTGCTGCTGCCCTAGGTGGACTTACAGGTGTCAGTTTGCTACTACCCTAGGTGGACTGACGGGTGTCAGTTTGTTGCTGCCCTAGGTGGACTTGCGGCTGTCCTATTTCTGCTGCTGACTTGCTTCTTCCACTGCTAAAAGTTGCTTCTTTATGTGATTCTTTGGAGAAGAGACACGTTATGTCTTGGGTGCTCTTCTTCTAAGAATCATCCTCCTATATGTAGGAGACAAGGGAGAATGCCAAGAGGGCCGACTTGAATGAATAATTTAAGAGAGCTGACTCAAGGGCCCAAATAATTAATTCAGTGTTAAAATTGAATTAAATAAACAATATATATTAAATATATTATATATTTAATATTATTATTTATATATCGATATTAGGCTCTTTAACAAATAACTAGATTGTTTGATATACTTGATTTTTCCGTCAAGGCCATAATCTTAACATTATTCAATTTGTTGTAGCAGTTCGTACAGTTTTGATTGTCTCATTCCAATCTGCCATATAATAGCTTGATCCTCTAATTTATAACTTCCTCTAAGTTTGTTCAACCAACTTTGGTGGTTGGGAAATTATATTAAGACTAATTAAACATAAAAACCCCTTTTCCCCCCTTTTACAATTGATCGGTGTTATTCAAAAATTTGAATTAACAACATTGCAAATGAAGCATTTCTTAAGATTTTTGAATCCTAAGACCTTGGGATATGATCTAAATAAACTTATTAAACCTTATTAAAACCAAATCTAAACTATTATAAGCTTGCAACTCAAAAACTCATCCTAGACTCCTAAATTGGTCCTATGGCTTATTAGGCCTTTAAGGGCTTATTACCAATTTATTACAGGTATTAACCTTATAGGTCATTATAGGCTCCAAAATGCTCCAATTGATGTCATTGGATATCTTCATGTTCACTGATGTCTTTTTGATCTTCATAGGTTTTGTGAACTCCTTATGTGCTCTAGGTGCCACTGCACCACTATGTGCTTTGAGCCAATGAAATTTTTATCATCATGATGAAGTAATAATGCATTAAATGTCTTACTTATGTCCCTATTCAATTTTAATTTTATAGTGAATTCATGATTTATAATTTAATTGTAGCAGCTCAATGTGTTTGAACTCAAGAATACCCCTTACTTGGTTTCTTACAAAGTTTTTGGTGAAATCTGTCAGAAAATGAGAAGCTATGAGAAGTTGACATGAAGCTAATGAAAGGAGGCATCTCCAATTTTTTTTGTAGATATACACATTAAGGATCATGTTAGATAATACAAGGGAATTCGATCAAAATAGGGAGACAATCACTAGATTGTTGTCTAACTTTCAAAGAGAAGCCGATGACAAATGTTATTGTCCATGAAAGAGTTGTAACGACTTAAAGACAAGAAGAATCAAAATCAAAACAAAAAAGATACATTGTAGGGAGAATGGTCTCATGGAAGGGGGGTTTGATTATAATTCAGTGGTAAGTTATTTGTTATATTGTTTTCACAATTAATATACATATGAACCATGGAAGGAGGTTTGATTATCATCATTTTTATATAGGCCGATCTCCCCAGTGTGAATATAGAGGAACATGGAGGTGTGAGTATTGAAGTTGAAGATCATGATGCCATGGAAGATGATGATCATGTGCCAGAAAACACATTTGAAGATGATGGTATGAATGCATTGATCATTGACACATTTGGTACTGGTGCTGCTAGTTGTACCTGCTAGTGCTGATGATGATGATTATGATGAGGATGACATTGACGATGTCCATGATATACCTCTACTTGAGAAGGAAAACATGAACCTTTATGAAGGCTCCCAATCTACTCTTCTCTTTTCTATATTGTTGTTGGTGAATTTGAAGGTTATGAATGGTTTATCCAACATATAAATGTCACGTATGCTAAGGTTTGTCATATATGTCATTATAGTCTATAAAAGGTGAAACATGTACCATTAAGATTGTTTATAGTAATGACTTATATTATTTGTTGCAGATTAATAGGTGACTTTCTGTTACCACTATCAAATAGTCTCCCTCGCTCGTACTGAGAATTATGTGCCACTATGAAACATATTGGAATGGAGTATCAAACAATAGATGCTTGTCCTGAAGATCATATTATTTATTATAAAGAAAATGAAAATGCAATAGAATTTCCTGAATGCCATACGAGAAGATATCGAGATGATCAAGTGACAAAAAAGGTGCCTCGCAAGGTTCTTCATCACATCCCCATTATTCTGCGTCTGAAAGGATTATTCAAGTGCAATAGCTTGACACAATTTATGGATTACCATGCACATGGAAAGAGTCAAGATGACATTATTTGAATGCATGTGAATGGTTCATCATTTATGGACATAGAGGAAAAGTGGCCACACTTTAAAGAGGAACCTCAAAATCTTAGGCTTTCTCTGGTAGCAGACGGTGTCAATCCACATGGAGAGATGAGATCCATTTGCTCGGTGTGGCCTATTTTTGTTATAAACAATAACCTTCCTCCATGGATGTCAATAAAGAGGGAGCACATTATGTTGGCAATGATTGTTCCAAGTATCTTATTATTTTATAGTTATCTACATGTAATTATAAGTCTTGGAGTGAAATGGCCACAATAATTATCTGATGTTGTTGTTAATTCAACTAGGTAAGTACCAAGTGAAAGATATGAATGTATATATTGCACCTCTTATCAATGAGTTTTTGGTGTTATGGAATGGTTTCACTATGTATGACATCTCCTGACCAATTGGACAAAGAGAATTTCAATTCCATGCAATGCTTGTGTGGACAATTCATGATGCTCCAGGGTTGACACATTTTTG
Source organism: Chamaecyparis obtusa (assembly GCA_027943335.1). Classification (NCBI taxonomy): domain Eukaryota; kingdom Viridiplantae; phylum Streptophyta; class Pinopsida; order Cupressales; family Cupressaceae; genus Chamaecyparis; species Chamaecyparis obtusa. The sequence goes on along the minus strand of BSBK01004688.1, from coordinate 1,039,393 downwards.
TGGTATGTTATGGTGAATTCTAGTTGTACGGGATAATTCAAATTTTAAAAATATAATATTTAATCCAATTTTATCGTTATCTTGTAGGTCTTCAAACAAAGGGAAAATTTGCATGTCCAATGTGTGGTCCAAAGATGAAATCCTGTCATTCCAAAAGTTTAAGAAAATAGGTGTTTGATGAGTATAGGTAGTTCCTCCCCAGAAATCATAAGTATCGAAGCGCAGAAAGTCATCTTTTCAATGAGAAAGAAGAGACTACATCAAAGCCCTGAAGAATGACACCTCACCTATGGTAGTTGGAATATAATATAATTCAAGGTAATATCGTTCCACGTAATGGTCGATGTTTGAAAATTATATATTTTGATTATGTTTTGTTGGCTAATTATGTAGTTGATGATCTTGAAGGTTGTGAAGGCATCACCGACCAGCTTCCAAAGAGACTAAAATGTTATCCCAAAGAATTTAGTAGGCTGCTCTACTATGAGCATCTACAAATTGTGCATTTGTTTGATACTATGCATATTGCAAAGAATGTAATAGAGACGCTATGGAAAATATTGGACGAAAGGCGTGACAAAGAAAAACTTGGCAAAATTTTTAGTGACATTCATGATTCCAATCATGCAATGAAAAATATCATTGAATCAAATAGCAATGGAGACCGGATTAATGCAAGTGTTCTTCTTTGGTTATTAACAGAGCAAAAAAGTAATACCATAAAAGAAGTGATTCGAAAAATTTGATTTCCTATAGGATTTGCTGTGGATATAAGCAATCTCATATCCAAGAAAAATGATTTTGGGTCAGGGATGAAAACACATGATTGACATACCTTCATCAAGGTAAGTCATAGTCTTTTGTATTTACAATATATTTGTGTAATTTTATTCAATTTTCATTGTCTGAAATGATCAGTTGACAATTGTTATAGTATTTGCTACCCCTATCTCTCCCAGAGAACTTCAACAATAATATCAAACAAGTGATAAATGATCTTGGAAAATACATGAGGTAATCAATGATATTTGTTCAATATATCAAACAAGTAATATATTGTAAAGTCTCGTATTTATATATTTATGTCTTGAATCCCTTGTAGGTGGTTGTCTTCTAAAGAAATCCATATAGAAGATATACAATATTGGAAGAAAAGAATTTGTCAATTAATGTGTGAAATGAAAAAGTGTTTACCTCCAGATTTTTTCAATGCACAAGAACACTACTTCATACACCAAGTTGAGGAGATTGAATTGTGTGGACCTGTACATTCTAGGTCAATGTGGATGGTTGAGAGACACTTGAAATTTTTGAAGGGTTTGGTATGACAAAGAGCATGTCTCGAGGGTTCTATGGTTGATGGATATATGGTATACTAGATGATGGTGTACGTTACTCAATATCTTCCTAATCTTGCAGCAAAGATCCATATAGATTGCATTTGGGATCTCGAATCAATTAAAAAATTTGAAGGGGAGTACTTGGTGGGAAACGGTAGATTTAGGAAACTGAAAGGTAATAAATTATGAGATGTTATTGTAGTAAATTAATTCTTAATCTTCAAAATAAATCTGTTGTAAGTCATCTATTTACTTTTGTACAACTGCTAAAGAGTGGGATGCAATACATTTATTTATTGCAAACAATCAAGATTGGATGATGGCATGGATTGAACGATGTCAACATGATGGTCATAGATTAACATGGGAATCTATGTCTTCATTGGTTATACAAGCTCATTGCAGTGGAGATCCTAATGTTACACAAAAGGAAATAGATTTAGCATATGGTTTAAGAGATCACCATGTACTTATAAATTTGTTAATTAATCAATCGTATATTTTTCAACTCGTGATTCAATAATTTATACATGTTTGACATTATTGCAGGTGAAACACCACAAGGCTATATTTTTCAATGGTTATAAATTTCGCATCAAAAAGTTGGATGACACAAAGAGAACTTGTGATTCTGGGATAAGTGCAGTGTTCCAGGTGACTAATATTTCATCTAGAAATGACTTACATTCTCGAGAGTCACAAAATTGATACTATGGTATTTTGGTTGATATACTTGACTGCGACTTCAATTCCTATAAATTAGTTCTCTTCATTGTGAAATGGTACAGACTATGACTCAATAAAAATGATCCTGATAGAATTGTTATTGAACATGAAAATGGATTTCCAATGATTAATACAAAGTTGTGTTAATCTTTATTGAGCATTTAAGGTTGTCATTAGTATCAAAGGATAGTAAATAGGTCGGTCGGTTACTTATATTGAGTTGGTCGGTAACCAGAAGTAAGACAGAGAAGTCGATAAAGCCTTTACACCGAGCATCACACAGTTTACAAAGTGCCACTGACATCGACACCGACAGACAGTAAACACCAAGCATCGCAGTATACACTGAGCAAATTATACAGTGTTTATCAATGATCATAGAAAATGACATAGTAATCAGAAATGACACATTCTTCTATGAAAACGGTTACAAAAGATCGTAAAATAGTTTACCAAGATCAAGGAGCATTTACTGTAAAAGATACTCATTAAATGTAATGTTTATCTTATTGTAATAGTTGATCTAGGTTATTTTGCACCGTAGATCTTACAGTTATGATTATTCTTGTAACTTAATTTTTGCTAAAGCGGCAAAAATAGAACACTATATATTTTGTATATTTGCACCATTTTATGTGGTTGGGTGAACTAATATATATGAATCACGGAGCACTTGAACACATTGCCTAACTTCAAGACAATCAGTTTATCGAGTAGAACAGAGTACAGAGGATATCAGATTGAGCAGAATCAGAGAAGGCTACCGAGCAAAATAGAATAGAGAACCATCACAGATAAGGTGATATTTTGATGAGCACTTATAGATCTGTTTCAGACAATTGAGTTGTCAACTAGCAGATAATTGCCTATTACTTTCTGACAATTGTGATAAGTTTTTGATAAATCTCTTAACTGAGTAGACTTAACAGTCTTATGTAAATCTCTTAACTGAGTACACACTTCATTAGTGTTGTTTAAATCTTATAACTAGGTAGATCTAGCTGATCTAATATGTTACTCCTAATAGGGTAAGATCACCAGAAGTGATCAAAACTTGTAGCCTTAACATGCAAACCTTTTCTATTTACAGTAGTGAAGAATTTGTGGGTGTCATCCCCACCGCATTTTTTACCTTCCTCCAAGGGTTTATGTGTTACCAAAATACTTGTGTTATGTGATTGTCATATTGATTTCATATTTTTTACTTTCTCAAGTTAACTAGATGATTGATGTATGCAATTAGATTCAAGTTATTTTGATCGATTATCACAGTACATAGTTATAGATCTAAAAAGTTTTTGCAATTAAAGTTTTGAAGACACTGATTCACCCTTCCCCTCTCAGTACCTATCTCTCCTAATTCCAATAGGTTGTTTGAGCCAGTTGGAGAAGAGCCCTATGTTCTTCCAAGCTAATGTGAGCAGATATTTTACTCAGAGGTTCCACATAAACCAGGTTGGTCATTTGTTGTTAGACATGATCCAAGAGGAAGACTGATAAAGTACAATGTGATGGAAGAAGATACAGAGGAAGATGAAGAAGTGGAAGATGATGTAGAACCAAATCACGATCGAGAGTTAGTCGAAGAAGAATATGAAGAAGAAGATGACGATGATGCTGCTACTGATGATGATGCTGCTGCTACTGATGCTGCTACTAATGATGATGATGATGATGATGAGGATGATGATGATGATGATGCTGATGGTGATGATGATGATGATGACAATAGTGGTGGTGATGATGTCATCGATGATGATGATCTTGATGATGAGATGGATGGAGAAGAATATCAATGAAATGTACAATTATGCCAGATGTTTGGCATGTTCTAATGATTTTTTAATATGTACTACTCTTGTTCACCTTATTTTATATGTCCCACTTATATATCTTTGATATTTTGTTAAGTGAAATTTCATTCTAAAAGAGTGTATTTAATCTCTATATGCTTAAACAACCTCACTAGTTAAGACTATTCTCATTTGTAGTGGGCATGACAAGAATCAAATCACTTGAAAGACACCAGTATTTAGACATGCAAAAATTAGTGATGTGATTAAGAAAATTACCTTTCTTTACAATTGCATGGTTGTCTTTGGTTTGTCATTTTGTTTTGAGTGTCTAGTGATTTAAACCAAAGACTTTGACTTAGCCAAAAAATGTGCAAGTCTACATTAGTATGTTTCTTTTTATTGTAATTATAATTAGTATGAATGCACAAAATAATGACAATGTAATATTTGTGATAATGCAATATTTGTTGAAATAGCGTTGATGACTTCGGTCAATGTGCCTATGTGTCAATGTGGTGTTGGCCTATGCATGTTGAAGACTTCACGAACAACAAGTAATCTTGGGCATCAATTTTGGGTTTTCCCAAATAGGAAAAAGGTCTGGATACGTAATTATATTTTATGTTTAAAAATAATGTGACAACTAATCATTTTATGAAGATCTGATGTACATTTGGTATTGTCAAGGAAATACTAGATGTCAATACTTTCGGTGGGTCAATCAAACCACATTTACATCTACCCCATCTACATCTATACTTGATGTAGGAAATGAGTGCAACTTGTGCAAGGCTCAAGAGGCAACTAGTGCCGCCAAGATTGCTTCAATGGCGAAAGCAGAAATCATATTTTTGCGATGCCTTCTTTGTGTAGTTTGTGCACTACTTTGTTGGGACCATATGCGTAAATGTGGTTAACAGAGGGCTATTGTAGATACTGAATTTTTTTTAAGAATTTCTAGTAGATACACATAAAGAACATTTACATAAACACGATAAATGAGAAACATAAATGTAGATATCACAACAACTGAAAAACATAAATATAGGCATCATAATCACAATTTTTTGGAGACACAACATAATTGAATGGTATACCTAGACGATGCAACACAACTATATATCACTCCTCTGGTTCCAAGTTTACACTGTGGTAAACAAAATCCATAGATAAAAAATAAAGAGAGTGGAGGAGAGTGAGAACGACCAAAGTAATATAGGTCCCTATATTATTTTGGTTGTTATCACTCTCTTCCTGCACTCTCTAAATTTATTCTTCATCTTTGGGTTTTGTTTACACAGTGTAGACATGAAATTGGAGGATTAGTTGCATTGCTTCATCTGGGTATACCACTCAATTATGTTGTGTTTCCAAAAAATTGTGATCATGATGCCTACATTTATGTTTCTCAGCTGTTGTGTCCTAGGACCCCTTATGACCCTTTACGATCCCTAAGAATACATCTTATAGATCTTAAAATGTCGTAAAGGGTCATAAGAGGCTCCTAGGAGGAGTCAAATGAGCTTCCACCTTCACGTGGTTGGCCTTGTTAAGTAGAGAATGTTAAACTATTCTCGAAACAAAGAGAAGCTCAATAATTTAAGATCTTAATCTACGTATGACAAATATATATCGACTGCACTACGAACCCACACATCAAATTTGGACCAAAGAAGTCAAGATGTCACTCGAATCAGATCCGAATGCAATCAGGTCCACATATATCCCATGAACACATTAGGAAGAATGCATCTCTGATCACCACACTAGCTTCTTATGTTGGAGTAGTCACTGTCACAAGTCTTGATTCAGTAGGATCCATTCTAAATCCAAGTCTCTAGACTTGAATCAATAATCCACGAGCCGCTACTGAATCTACTACAAAGTTATCTCCGAATTGTGCTAGAGTAGTCACTGTCACAAGTCTTGATTCAATAGGATCCATTCCAAATCCAAGTCTCTAGACTCGACTCAATAATCCACGAGCCGCTACCGAATCTACTATAAAGTTATCTCCGAATGATCCATAACCAAATCACGAGCAGGAACCAGATCTGAAAGAACACCGTTCTGAATCGATACCAACTCGATCGACAAATATATATATATTTTTAAAAAACTCATTATCATCGTAACTATGACGAATTTAAAACAATGATGATTTTCTGTCACAAATATCTGACATCCATCCATCGCATTAACAACATCGCTGTTAGAAAACAACCATAAACAATAGATATCCATCGTAAATGTCTAACGCATATCCTTTGCACGTAAAACATAATCATTTTTACAAACCACAAATGATGAATATGCATTTTAAAATTTCGACGGATATCGGTAGCATTAAAAGCATTTCCGTCGGTGAACATGTTACAAATGATGGCTACCCGTCGAAAGCTTATGATGGGTCACCGTCATTTGTTATTTGTTACAATGGGTAGGTGTCCCAATTGTGACGGCCACAAATAAGTCTGACGACAGGCTCGCTGTGTTGGCACCCTCTTTTAGCAATGACCAAGGTTGTCGTAATTACGACACTTGACAGAACCGTCAATTTTTCTAACTACAAAACTGTGATGCTGAGTGGTGTCACTTAATCAATGGTTTACTATCTGAATTTAGACAATCAGTCATCAGAAAAAGGTCTCAAATGTACTAGTGTTGTGTTTAATTTGGGATATTCCTTTGGAATATCCACATGTAATTTTTCCTCTTGTACATGTGTGAGGACATGTCATTTCTTTTTATTCCCTTATTAAGGAATTTTAATTTATCATCCTTAAGAGGATATTGACACGTTGCACACACATTATGAATGGTGGCATCCATAGATTTATGAGTTACCTTGTAACTCCTCTCCTCATCTCTATTTAAGAGATGCTTCTCCTCTCATTTCTTCTTAATGGTTCTATTGTAATGACCCCCCCCTCTCTCTCTCTCTTAGGATTTTCCTTCATTCATAATACACAAGGGGTTTTTTTTTTCTTTTCCCCTTTCAAAATCTCTTATGTCTCTGTTACAAGCTAGG